>JAOWBH010179398.1:0-10137 GCA_028566215.1 Silene coronaria
TATAAAGTTTTTAATTTCCATCATATTTCCGCTATGTTTGGATGTTTATTTCTTTGTAAATCGCGAGGGTGTCACACGCAAGGTAAAAGTCAAATATTATCGACACTCGCTAGCTCACACATGCGTTCAACCCAAGTAGCACCCACTTGTACCTGTCATTCATTAAAAATGAATGTCATAATCAGTGGGGAGTAAAGCTGTCAAAACTTGCCTAAAAACCGAAAACTGAGCATAACCCGACCCATAAATAACCCGGTTTTTTCTACCCGAACCTGAAAGATACCCGATCCCGTTTTGACCCCTAAGCAACGACTCGAAACCCGAACCGCAACGGGTTGACCGTTGGGTCAAGACAATATATCTTCCTTAAAATACACAATGTCTTATATTTATTGACTTATATTTTTTTAAGGAAAGATATGTATATATGCGGTATGTCACGTTATTACCTCAAACCACATGTCACGTCATCACCTTGAAGTGTCTGTCATATTGTCACTTTCACCGTAGTACGTTGAATCGTAGTCCACGCCAGTACTGCATGCCACCTCATCTCCTCGGACCATATGCCATGTCACCACCTAAAAGTGTGTGCCACGCTGTCACTTTCGCCGTAGTACGTCGAACCGCATTCCACGTTAGCAGTATCACCTCAAACCACATACCACGTCATCACCTCGCAGTGTGTGCCACGTCATCACCTCGCAGTGTGTGCCACGTCGTCACTTGAGTATAGTGTTGTAATATTGAATATAATTGGCAAAAAAATGCATCCTCTTACTAATATCATATATTAAGGGATAATTATAAAAATTTCGAATAATTTTATGTTTATAATTTAAATTAAAGAAAATAAACATTTGTAAAAAGGCGATTTGTAGAGATGATATGGTCTGACCAAATGCCACTCAGTCGAGTGTCCCTCTGCACTCGACTGAGTGCCTCATACTCGACCGAGTGTCCTACTGCACTCGACCGAGTGCTTACGATTAGACCTAATTGCTGCTAGTTCTCGACCGAGTATTGTGTAAATTACATCCTTTCGTGGTTTAAATTGCCTATCTTGTATTTGGTCAAATACGATGCTTTGATATGGTTGGCTTTCTCGTGAAATATCCTACATGATGGTCTCCTACTTCGCTATTATTCGTCTCATGTGATGTATTCATTGGAATCAAGTTCAAATGTTCTTAATTTGCCTTGTATGACAAATATTCCAAATGCAGTATTATATGACATAACACGTCTTACGATAACATGAAATGCATCTTGAATGAAATGTTGGCGATAGATGAGAGATGGGAACATGGAACCTTTTATATTCGAACAAGAATCATTGTGGAATCCTAATTTTGTTGCAAGTAAACATGTCGTCATTTAACTAGTTTAGTGTGTAATGTATATTATTACTTATCTCCCCATGACGCGAATGTATGAGATTGTGTACATATCCTTTTGTCATACCCATGAATGAGAGATCGTATCATTGTGGAAATTTGAGAAGTATAGTAAGGCGTAATTGATAATCATTGCAAAAGTAACTTGTCACGATATAGTAATAGTTAGAATGGTGAAATTGGTGGTACAAGTTTAAGTGTAGATGAGACTAAGCCTCGGGAATTGTAGCGGACCTTATAAATGATATTAGAGGATTCACGGTGTGAAAATGTAGTATTTAAATAAATCTTGGATTACTTGAGTAAGGATTCTAAGAATCGGAAGCTTGTAATAAAGTGGAATTATGTGGAATTATTTGAATTATTTGGGCTACCTCATGTGAGATATTAGCGATAAAGTTATGAAATTGTAATTAACAATAGGTGAGATAAGAAGGAATGATTTAAGGTTAATTAATCACGTCATTTAAGTGTGAAATTGAGAGAATGTTAGCAGTGGATGTCTAGACCTTTAAACTTCGGAACGAAGTTCCCTTTTTAAGGGGAGTGGATGCAATAGTTCGGGAGTTTGAGGAACGAAAATGCGAAGATAATGAGAATATAAAGAGAATGAGTGACCAATGGGAGAGCGATTGTGATTGGATCAGGAGGATATTTGGAATTTGTATGGCCACGGTATGACTAGTATGGACATAGTGAGAGTAATTATAATGGCAAAGCATGGATCTTATGGGCACGTTGACTTTGTGAGAGGATAAAGAACCGTGGAATTAGTAAAGGAGTATACGAGAGTCGTAAGTGAAGGAGAAAAGTTGGATTATGTTGGTGAGTGAGTGAGGTGATCTTCGGAGACGAAGTTCATTTTAAGGAGGAGATAGTAATACCCGCTTTTTCGAAACCTTTTTAGGACTCTTTGTAGCGAGTGAACCCTTAGGCTTGGTGAGAGTCTAAGTCGTGAGTGAGGTAGTAGTTTGTATTGGATCGAGTAGGGTTACTCGACCGAGTATGAGAAATACTCGATCGAGTAGTAAGCACTCAGCTGAGTATGAGGAGCACTCGACCGAGTAGAGTGTACGACATACTCGACCAAGCGTGCCTTTTTAGAAGGCGTTATTAACAAGAGTCGGGATTAGAATTCACCAAATACAAGTCATTTCCCCTTCACTCTCTAAACCATATATCTCTCTTTAAAAAGCTCTAGGCTTTTGGTGAGCCGAAGTCGTATGCTCCGAAAGATAATATTTAAAACACTTATGACCTTAAACTAAATATATTATATGGTGTTGGAAAAATATACCTTTAAAAATATGAAACTCGAACCGACACTTAGTTCAGATAACCTGGAAATTTCATTGGGTGAGTCGCGGAATCAATCAGCTCTCCTCAAGACAATTCACGCCCTCATAATAAATCGCTGGGAGTTCATGGCGCGTCGTCCCCAAGATAAAACCCCAACTATAATGAAGCTCACTAATCTGCGTAATAGAGAGAAGAAGCTAACTCACACACGAAACACCTGACTTTATTTGTTCAAAATATGGGAATGCGTTTTTCTTCTAAGTATAAAAAATAAAATCATCATCTCTTATGTTGGAAAAAGCAAGTATCGTATTTATATGTATATATAGAATCGAATAGCTCAAGGAAAACATAGATTTATTATATAAAATTAAGTGGACTTTTAAATCTCATAAAACCAAACAATAATACAAAGATATTAAATCCCACTTAATGCTCATTGATAATGCATCAGTACAAAAAATGTAACACCAACATCAAATGTGCAGTGAATAAAGGTAACTAATGAAATTATATTTATGTAAGATTTGACCAGACTTAATTATTGTATAATTAATCAAATCGTTATATAGGATAATTAATCAAAAAAGTATATATTTTTTTAATTAAAATTTACAACATTCTCCCACTTATTTTAATAAAAAATGTAAAACCAAAAAACTAAACTTTAGTTGAACAAATTTCACAAGATGTCATGCATCATGGAGGTGGCTCCGCCTTTAAACCTCCACTTAGTGTTTTGGTTAATCACGTACTAGATTCAAAGTGGCACCGCCTTAAGCATTTGACCACTTATAGGTACGTTGGAAACCTCACACATATGAAACCTTTGGTGTTTCAAAGCTTTTAAGGTCGCACGTTAATAGCCATGTGCATTATCCCGGTATTCATTAGTGTATCTAGAGAATGTGCCCCCATTCTCATAGAAGCGGCCTAACTCCAAACACTCATATATAGGTGACCCATCAAGAATGCACTCGTGGTCAATTGTTCCGCCCACACGAGCTATGGGTCATCAAGAGCAAAGCCAAAAATATATATAATATAATAATTTCTCAATCAAAATTGCACTTTGATCATCCTTAATAACACCACAAGTATACATGACTGCACCATTGTGATACCCGGTATTAGTGAGAGGATTAAGAATGCTAATTGGGATTAGTGAGTGGACCCTTAGGCTTAATAAGAACCTTAATGATCCTTTATGGAAGTAGAATAGTGAAAGAGTTTAGTGGGCCGAGTTAAGTGCACTAGGTCGAGTATAGGGTGTACTCGACTGAGTGAGTTACACTCGGTCGAGTGGTTGGGCACTCGACCGAGTTGGGGGCACTCGGTCGAGTGACTCAATCACTCGGCCAAGTGACACTACGACCGACAGACTTTTATTCAGCCTTGGATCTTATTCTTATCCAACCTTATCTCATTTCTCCCTCTCTCTCCGCAAATCCAAAACACCTTATCTCTTACTAAAACACTCCTAAATACATCCCTATGATTTTTAAGCTTGGATTGAAGGTTGTTCAACCTTACTCGTTCTTCCTTTCTCATTGTAAGTAGATATAGTCTCTCCTAATCCTAACTTTTGTGTATTTTTATATATTTTGATAATTAATGATTTTAATTAGATTAAGGGGTAATTAGAGAGTAATAATAAGGGGTTTTTATTAGTATAATATGAGATGTATTATGATAGTTATTATGCGATTATTGTAGGATGAGACGGTTGAGACAGAATCGGGCCGGATTCGTGTAGCTTGTTGAAGTATGCTTCAAGGTAGGTTATTCCTACTCGGTTTCAATAATTGATAATTTTATGTTGGTGCTTATGCATATTTAATCTCATATGAACATTATAGTTGCATTATAACATGTTTAAGTAATTGTTGGATTGTTGAAAAGGGATAAATGGGATGTTGGGTGCATTATAACATGTGTATGTGATTAGTGACTTGATATCATGATAAATTTATAATGGGATTAGGAGGAAATATTGGATAATCGAGGTTGGTAACGTATTGTGAAAGATGAGGATTAATGACATGAGATTTATGCTACATGAGATGGATGCTATGTGACTGCATTATTATTGCATATTGTGTACCTATGTATGTTTGACATTGGAGGTTAGAGGTGTTGGTGTGATTGTGGTTGTTGAGGAGACGTAAAGATCGCCTTATACTTAGGTCGCCTATTGGTGTTTTCCATCCCAAATAGGGATGTGCACATTAATGGCTTGAGTATGGAGAGGCTTACGGTGCGCCGTAACGTCGGGCAGGGGTCCGGTTAGCGTTCGGGCCCGCACTTGGGTGCGTCCCGGTACTTGTTTAGAACTGCGGTTCGGGTTGTGTGGTGAGCGGTGCTGCCGTGCTGTCATGGGGTTGTGGGTGTCGTGGGTGCGTCACTGGCATCGGTATTGGAGGCGTTGGAGCTTATGTATGACCATTATGATGCATTTATAGCTGCATATCGTAATCATGTTGCTTATTTCAATCATGTTTATTGTTTATCATGTTTAAATGTATTATATTGAAACTGACGTGTGTGGATTGTGTCTTGTCACTCATTTTCGGGGTCACCTGTGTTGATCCAAATGATATTTCCGATCCTATGGGGAGCAGATTATTTGACAGGTTCTATTTGACATTCTCGGGATTAGGGCCGCACTACGAGTTGAAGTCGACTACATAGATTTGGTAGATAACATAGACCTTGATAAGTTGTATTTTACACTCTTTCATGTTGTTGTATCAACTAAACTTATATTTATTTATAAAGTGTTCTTTAAGTTGGAATTTTGAAACACTACCTCATGCAACCGAGATGGTAGCGCTCTCGTTTACCTTGGCCGAGTAATCAGGGGTGTTACAACCATAGGGAGGGACACAAATAAATTCATATCATAATATATATAGGCATGTCACCTGTCAACATATGATTTGTTTTTTCCTTTGCAGGGTATCCTCAAACATGACTAAGTTCAAAGGGCCAAAGTTCACTACCCCTTGATGCTTTTCACAAACTCTCTCTTGCTAGAGCTCTGGCCAATTGATAATTAATGTGCATCATATATGACGTCAATGGACCAATGTCCTTGCACAATTTCAAGTTGGATTTACCAACGCAATATAAAATATTATTTATTATACCAATATGTACATACACCACTTCCACAATGAAGCGGTACGATAAGAAAACATAGGCAATCAAAGAGTTATGAACTCAACTCCCATCGTAAAAATGAGATAAAATTGCGTGCCTCATTTTCCTATCGTTGTCTTATTACAACATCGCCTGTCAAAACACAAATAACTGGCATCCATAGATACACTACCTGCAAATATCAACTAACGTTAATATAACTTTTCATACAAAGTAGTGCGTCTTTCATGTCAAACCAATTGTATCACAAAGTAAATAAATAAAATTAGTTTATTTACCTACTTCATATAATTTATCAAAAATGTGATACACTTAATAATAAATTGCTCCATTATTTCAAATAATACTATCACGCCATAGGATAGGATACGATTAACTATTTGAACCACGAATTATAATATTTTTTCTTGTGAAGCGAAATCTGTTAAAACGTTGACATTTATCCAATACATATTGGAATTGAGCTACAAATTTCTCATTTCAACTCTAATAAACTTACATTTCAAAAACTTAATAGTCTCCCCTCATGTCAACCATATCAAACTTACATTTTTTCTACCACATATTTATTTATCCACAAAGTTTAACATTCAAGTTTTATTAACATAATGTATAAGAGTGTCATTCATCTATGAATGAATTATGTATACATTAAATTAACAAGATGTTCATCTTGTGAATCAAACTCCAATGGCC
Source organism: Silene coronaria (assembly GCA_028566215.1). NCBI lineage: Eukaryota > Viridiplantae > Streptophyta > Magnoliopsida > Caryophyllales > Caryophyllaceae > Silene > Silene coronaria. The sequence goes on from JAOWBH010179398.1 coordinate 6,555, forward strand.
AAGAAATTTATATTATCACCATTTACACACAACTCTAAATAGATATAACAACCATGTTAATGGGTACACTTTTAACTTCCAAATAAAGTAGTACGAATAAGTTGGTCCAAGTTATTCACAAAAACAACAATAAAATAATGTACCTTATAAATAAAATTGTTCGTAATACATATTCATACATTAAGTAAAGGAAGGCTAAAACTCCGTCAAAATAATTAGACTCATTTTAACTATAAAAAGACATCACCTATAGTATGGTTATGGTTATTCATAAAGTAAAACATAATTATAAAAGTTTATTTTTTCCATATTGCAGTTTTATGACATATGTTATTCTCTATATAGAATCGTGTTTTCATATATAAATTTCCACGGTTAACAACAAGATCACAAGTGTTATTGAGTAATTAGTCAATAGCGTATTTATCACCCCCACTATTTTCAAGAAAGCCTTGTAGAATCGTAAATAAGATTTGATATCCAAATTATAAATTAAATAATATTATTGTATTAAGAGTTGTTAGTAAAGCCACATTTTATTTGTCGTCCTCATCTCTTGTCTTAGGCATCTTAATATTCATTTTTAACAGTGTAAATTACACGGCATATTCGTAAAATTGATTGATAAAATACTTAACATAATTTTTCGTCTAAAAAACGTGCTTGCAATGTAATGCAATATATACACAATTACCCTTTAAACTAAAATAACTTCGTCTCGAAATTTTTATCAGGACTAACATAATACTAGTCAAACAATTAAAAGGTTAAACTAACTCTCTTTATTTATATTACACTATGTAGTCATTTCACTACAACTTTTTTATCGATATCATCTTATCTTATAATCTATTAAAAACCAAACTACATGCTTTCATCACGAATAAAACAGCATATCATCATCATATATCATATCATCATCATATCTATATAATAATATAAAAATGCTAGATTGAGTAGCCATTAAATGACACATCGCGCGAAATGCAATCACATACTAAATAGTAAAAAAAAAAAAAAATTATAAATAAACATGAAAAGACAAATTAGTAATCAATATAATAATTATAATTATTCATATTATTATATAAACCTTTATCTTCCAAACATTAATTCACTCTTTAATCACAATAATATCTTCTTACTTAATATCACACTTTTCGTATTCCATAATTATGACATCAATTAAATAAAATTTTACCTATAAAAGATCACCAAGTAGTGATAAGAACTCATACACATTCCTAGCAAAAAAAAACACATACAAGTTTGTCCATTTTCACTTATATATTTCATTTTTGTTTAATTTTTCAAAACTTTTCATATCTTTGCTTTGTGGTGAGTCGAGACCAAATGAGCGATAATTTAAGAGGTACAAGGGAAGTAGAAGAAAATAGAAGAATATGACAAGCATTTCTATTGTATAATTCGTTCATCCATTGTCGAATGTTGTTAAAGACACTTTAGATGATCAATGATCAAATATAACCATCTATTACACAGAAAAGTAGTCATACTTTGTTGAAGAAAACCCTAACTTGACCAATTATAAAATTAGTTTTTTAGGGTCACATTTTTAATAATGATAGAATGTTGTGGGACATTTTTATAACATTAGTTTTCTAACATGTGCCCTAAGGGCACATGATTAGAAGCCATATAAGGCAATATTTTTAAGATTCCATCACTAAAAATGGTAAGAATGAGTATATATTTTTATTTCTCATGATTGAATCTTTAATATATTTCCTTATATAGTTTCTTATCATGTGCCCTTAGGACACATGTTAGAAAAACCGTTTTAATATATTCATAATTTTTATGTGTAGTGAATGTATTGGGATTGATATTAACAAGATATTAAAAATGTATTGACCAAGACGAGTTTTATGTAAGTATAGTATTCCTTATAATTTTTATAAAGTTGTTTAAATGGATAAATCTACACTTCTTTTGTACTCTGACTACTAAAGAATAAAATATCTTTTAATTTTAAATTTCTAATGGGACAATGTTGCATGAATATCAATTTTTTATCTATTACGCATTTACACCCTTTTCATTTAAATTGTTTTTATTTGATTAAATGTTGCAAATGTTGCAATGGTAAAATATCATTTTTGCTTGACGATTATCATCTTCATAAGTAAGTGGTTATATGAATTAAAGTTTTTCACATGTGATCCACACTATTGTGTTTAGAAGTCAGTTGACTTGATAGTTGTCTTTGATTGTTGATTATTTTTTTGGGATAGTGTTATGCAACAAGCAAAACAATACATACATTAAACTAAATGATAAACAACCACGCAATATCTTAATTTGCAACATTTGTCACTAAGTAAAACCCAAAAATATTTCGTGTTTGAGCCTATTTCCGACAATAATACAAGTAAGTTACGATGAATATGAATATACAAATACTTGATCCAGCGTGAAAACAACCTTATCTCTTAAAACAGTTTCTTAACATCGCCAAACATACTAGAAAATTAAAATGCCTCGTGCCTCTTAAATATACCTTTAAATATATGAAACTAGAATCGACACTTAGTTCAGATGACCTAAAAATTTCATTGGGTGAGTCGCGGAATCAATCAGCTCTCCTCAAGACGATTCACGCCCTCATAATAAATCGCAGGGAGTTCATGGCGTGTCGTCCCCAAGATAAAACCCCAACTATAATGAACTCTCTAATCTACATAATAGAGAGAAGAAGCTAAGTCACACACAAAACACCCGACTTTATTTGCTCAAAATATGGGAATGCGTTTTTCTTCTAAGTATAAAAAATAAAATCATCATCTCTTATGTCGGAAAAAAGCAAGTATCGTTTTTATATGTATCTATAGAATAGAATAGCTCAAGGAAAACATAGTCAATCACTAGATTTATTATATAAATTAAGAGGACTTTTAAAGCTCATAAAAACCAAAAAATAATACAAAAATATTAAATCTCACTTAATGCTCATTGATAATGCATCAATACAAAAAACTTAACACCAACATCAAATTTTTAGTGAATAAACGTAATTAATTAAAATATTATTATGTAAGATTTGACCAGACTTAAATATTGTATAATTAATCAAATTATTATAAAGGATAATTAATGAAATAAGTATATATGTTTTTTATTAAAATATACAACATACGGTAAGAAAGATCAACCCACAGAGAAGACGGATGCTAATTAAGATGTAAGAAGTAAAGAGTACAAGTAACTAAAGATGGGTGGTTTTGTTGATTGATTATAACTAATGACTAATAAACAAGAAACAAGTATAAGATAAATTCGGATGATTAAAAGGTATTGGGTCAACAAACATCCACTATCAACAAACCAATTGACCGTCGATTGTCTTTAATTCAATTACTCTCAAGTACACTATTGTGGAAATATGAATTTCCTTCTCCCTCTTAAGTTTAGTCAACTAAGTCAAAACGCGATATTAGAAGACCCTAATTATTGAATAATCTAAGCAAAGCATCTTGTAACACCCAACCTACTAAAGAGCCTTACCAAGGCCTGCCCTAGCAAGTGGAGTGCCACAGCCTCGGTTTCCCGAGGTAGTATATAT
>JAOWBH010179409.1:0-10137 GCA_028566215.1 Silene coronaria
AATGCGTCTGCCGGGAGTCGAACCCGGGTCTATTGCTTGGAAGGCAATTATCCTAACCGTTGGACTACAGACGCTTGATGTTACATTAATTGAAATAATTCAATATATTGTAATGAACATTGTGCATTTTTGTGATTATCCTTGCATCTTTGAATCTTTGTGCTAAACTATAATTGTTGAATTCGCAGATAAAGAGTGAAATCGTGTCGTTTCTCAGGTGAAGGTGATTAAGATGGACAGGTAACGTATTAGCTAATAGCTAATTTACGTCGAGAGCCACTGGAATAACCCATTAACCAAGTTTTATGATGAAGCTGGCCAACAAATGTTGAAGCTGTGAAGCATCAGGATTTTCGAGGAAATAAGAATGGATCTGGTTTCTCGCAAACCATTGTTAAGATCAGAGACCTTCATGAAACGGGCCATATGCTCTCATAGCCGGAAAGTTTACCTAAATCATACATACAACCGTCCTTAGTCTGACATTTACAGAAGCCCTTAAAGCATTGGGGCAGTACAGAACAGTTGAATATTGGAAAATGATTAAGCTAAACACATACGAGTATTTCATTACACACTGGAAAGTTTGAAGTAGGAAACTACTTGAAACACTACAGATACATTCATACATGCTACAACACATTGAAATGCTTGAATATCAACAACACATGGAGATACAATTCGAAATACTGCAGTTAACACTAAACAACCCGGTACAACAGACGGAACAGTGCACATCATACAATTACCTCAGCTCTTTATTAACTTACAGTAGATATTATCACTTGATGATCACAAACTTGTTGGTACCATGCCTAGCCCAGTGATCTTTTAGGTCGATTGCATTTGCAAGATCGTAACCTTCAGAAGCGAGTCTTTGAAGAAGTTTAATAAAAGCTCCATGGCTCATTTTACGACCAGCAGTGCGTGAACCAGGCCTTGTTGCATTCATTGGGAGGGGATACTCTGATATGTTAATTGTGCAACATGCAGATTGCCATCCCCCAGAACCCCACCTGTAACATTGTCGGGGAGTGCCAGTACAAGAACAAAATGGTGACAAGGTCCCATCCATGCTTGACTCAGAGCTAGCAATACTCGCGATCTTTCTCCCACGCCTCGCCTTGGGAGATGAGTTTGAGGAATCCTTTTTAGATTTCTTCGGTTTACGCTCCTTCGGGGTATCAGTACCATCATTAGGGTTCTTTCTTGATGTCTTGGGCTTTTTAGCTGGCTTATCAGGTTGAGGCTCAGCTTCGACGTTATTGGCTGCCTCATTAATAGGAATTGATGTGTTAGGAATAAGAGTTATTTCTTCTGTGTTGTGTCGACTTCCTTGGAATGGATTTATTCCATTTCTCATAGCTGCCATATAATTTCCAGGATGGAACCATGCAAAGTGAGGGACCGATGTGCCTCGATTCTCCTCAGATATCATAGGGTAATTTGAGGGATATGTTCCCATTCTCGCAATAAGTTTTCAACACAACAAAACACCTAAAGTTGCTTTAAGTATATCGAAAATAATACTAATGTACTATATTCGTTAGCATTCCATGAAATTGATCCCAGCTCCAAGCAACAGGTCAACCGATTCCTAGTAAATGATCAGCAGAAGAAACATTAGATATGATGGATTTATCTAAGGAAATCATTCATTTTTAGTAACTAGTCTAACTACCATAATTACGATATGGGTATATGGGTATAGCCGTATTAGGTGTCCGTAACTGACGATTTTACTATATCTTAGTGCAAAGCCGTTTTACAAGAGAGTAACAGACATCCTACATTCCTACTGATAGAACGGCATCACTATTCACTAACATCATTTCAGAATTCAAACTTCATACAAAACTTCCTCATTATGCTAACCGGATTACCAGAACATCATTCCTAGCTTTAAGGTTTTTGAAAATGCATTGAAGAGATTCAGACATTCAGTCATACGATTCCAAGGGCTCACACGCCCCAATTTGTCGTAAACTAACACTAAAATGATGTGAATGTGTGTGTGAGCTTGATAATCTATCATCACTCAAGATTGTCACGCCAGACTACACTCAAAGTCAAACGACTACACTACCAATGACACCTAGCCATTCAGCAATAAATACACCTAAAATCTAATAATCTTTACGGTATTCAACCAATCTATGGTGTATGAATCTTCATTATGCAAACCTATTTCAGATCACTAGCAATTAAGATGTCTAGATCATGAAACATCCCAACCCCCAGAGAGTGTACATTGCATTATAGCAGATAAACAGTAACAACAAACATACACATGAATACATGACCATACTAAAATCAAACTTAGATCAGTGGCGGAACCAAGATTTATAATCAAGGAACAAACTTGTGAAGAAGAGCTCAACCAAATAGGAAAAAAAATAGAAATTTTTATTGCAAATTTTACTGTCAATAAGGCGACCGCCCCTGGTAGCCTCCTTAATTCTGCGACTGCTAAAGATATGTTTTTAGGATCAAACCCTGACAACAACAATTTTCAGCTGAAAACCCCAATTTTTTTTCTCATTTAGTACAGAAACATGCAATGAAAACTTCACAAAAGATTCTACAAACAGGTCAAACAAAACCCACAAGGCCACAATTTACAGTAAATTAGTGTAAAACCGTCTTACACGAGAATTTCTGCACCTCAAAAAGACATTGAACAGCAGTAAAACTAAACAGTGCTACACAGGACAAGGTTCAGTTTAAGCAGTAAAACATCATCAAAATAACTTAATTAAAGCAATTATAATCATATATTAACCTCATTCAAGCTAAAAATCAAGCATAAAAACATAAAATTATCTAAATCTACTGCAAAAAAGTACAGATAATTGAAACTACCCACCACCCAGATGCTCAAAACTCAAAAGTAAAACAAAGATCAAAACTTTAGGTAATTAAGACAAGAAAAGAGTAATTACAGTGCAGTTAAAAGTATCAGGAAGCAAGAAATGAAGTAAAAAAAGATGACAAATTTGTGAAAAGAAGGTCTTTTTTGTTTGTTGGTTTGTTTTTGTTTTTGTTTTGTGAAAGAGTGAAAGAGTGAAAGTTTGGGTTAAGTTGAAGCAGAAGTAGAGGTTCGGATTGTGGAATGGGTTGAGGTTCGGAAGTACGGAGTAACAGTGTGATTATACGAAGCTAAACTGTTGGCTGATTTTCTGTCATTTTTTTACTGGTTAGTGTGAATGAGACCCATCTTCAATGCAACATTAATTTAATAAAGACAAAAATTTCGACATTTATTGCGTAATTTGATATGTACTTAACATGCACCAAAAATAAAAAACTTAAATGGATAGTGTCTGTCTTGAAAAAAGATTGTGTAAAGTGATATATTAAGTCCCCAAAAATTCAAATTAGAGACCATGATATATGACCGACAACGACTATATATTTTTTTTATTTTTGGTAACGAAGGACCTACAATCGCTACTTTTAGTGCACATTAGGTAAACTCAAAACATACTTGATAGCTTGCAAACCACGTACATCAGTGTCAAAGATGATACGTTTGTATAGTTGACCAAACCATGAGAAATTTTAAAGTTTATGTTTTGGTAAATAATGGAACTTTAGGAGTTTGATAATATAGGGTGGAAATTTATATTGAGCAATAATGTGAGCTTGGAACATAATAATGGCGATCTATCGACTCAAATTGAACTCAAAATCTTTTAATGTATATAACCCGTAAAATATTACTCTGTATATGGTATGATTGTATGAAGCTGAGTAAAAGTATATGTAACTATGCGAGTCGATCGTACCAAGAAGACAACTAGAAGATATGCACAAAAAAAAAAAAAAAAAAAAAAAAAAAAAAGTCGTACTTAAAACAGTTAAACATGGGTAGTAAAAGGGCTCAATCACTATTTTCGCGATGATCAGGCAACAAGCAAATACTCTAGCTTAGTATGTACATGACACAAGGATAACTACACCGGAAGCTAAACTACGAGAGCGACGTGGAAGATTAGACAACGGAAAACCCGAACTAGAACTAAGTCCTAGTTAGTATGCTTCTAAATAAGCAATTACAAGAATCAGCTTTCATAGTAATATTGGTAATGGGATTGTTGTATTTGTTGATGATGGTAATAGTCGTACGACTGATATTCGTCCCCATAGGAATAATGATGAGGCTGCTGAGGTGGTGAGGCTTCAAGATTTTCTTCTATTCTAGCTGGCGGACTTGAGATTTCATTCTCGTGTTTGTCTACCCTAACTGCGTCTACTCTCACCTCCTCGAATTCAATTTCCTCGAAGGAGTGGAAGATTGGATGTAGATATGCATCGGCTAGACAGGTTTTCAGATTCAGATCAAATTCTCCGGTTTGTTCCTGCTCATCCTTTTCAGTTGCTTCCTGTAATTGGTCAAGTAGTCCATTAGTTTCAAATCGGAATACCCTCTAACAGAGTCATTAATTCGGATTATTATGTTACTGTCTGCAGCCTCAGTAAAACTAGCAAGCGCTTCATAATTAAGTGAGAGTCATATTAATGGTTAATCTGACCTCGAGAGGATACTTATTGAATGCCGGCTCAAAACGACTCTTACAGTACTTGTGGAATGCGTATGTGACAAAGGGCAGCACGATAAGCAAAGGAGTAGATCTAGCGGCCTCTTTGGTGCTCAGAAGCCCCATCAGAAGGAGCTGAGATATCAAAAGGCTAGCAATAATTCGACTGTGAACATGTGGCCAAAATGCAGCCGCACTCTCATATCGCTGATAGTACACATTAATTATCTGCAAAATTAAACAACAATAAATATATGAGACAGCGTAAAAGCACAGGTAAGTACATCAGAAGAAGCATAATTGATTTGTACATAAATGTGGTTCAGTAAAATTACCTGATGACGGTAAACGAGGAAAGCCAAGAGAAAAAACACAATTATGAATGGTAGAAGTATTGGAGTAACAACAGCATAGACCAGTCCAAGCAGAAAGTAAAGTTGTAGACTTGGCAGCGCCTCTGGATAGTCTACACTACCGGGATTCATAGCACGGTCTTTATCTCGTTCAGTTTTGACTATAAACATGTTCTTTAAGTGGAAAATGACAAGTGGCTTTAATCGGAGAATTTCACTCGCAATTCCAGCCCAACCATCAACCATGATATATGTAATGAAAAACGTAGCCTTCATTGGTATTGACACACCAATGTTCCGAGGAATCCTGAAGGTTAAGACACAAGTTTCTGAGGTTTATAACAATTGCTAAAAAATACGGATTAGTTTATATTGGACAAAGATAACATCAAACATTTCTTCCACCGGTAATTGCGAATTTGTGATTCACGTTAGACAAAAGAAATTTAAGGTTTTCGATATAAAAGATTTAGGTTACAAATTCATGCACTTTAAAAGCTGAGTGCTACCCTAGTCTGCTTTACGTCATTCTCATTTTTCCATGAACTGTTTTTACCTTCTCGTCATCTTTCTTAGACAGGAGAAAGGAGTTTTAAACATTTTTACAAAAATAATAAACCAAGATTGATGACGAGGCGTGTTAAAAAATAAAAGATGCAGAATTTAGAAAAGAAGCAATACTGGCTAGGCGGTTGGTGGATGAAAGCATCAAGCTGGCCAAGAGCTGTTCCTGTCACTAAGCTCCCCAAGAATACATTGACCAGCATAAAAAAGTAATACTTGTCTGCAGCTCTACGCTCAAGTTTAGACCAAGCAACGTGTCCCTCAATCTTCGACATAAGCATCAGAAGAGAAGGAAGAAAATATAGGAAAATTTTAAGGGCGAGACCAGGAAGAAAACCCTGGAGAAAAGACTTGATGAATTTCCTGCAAAAAAAACGAGTATTAAGACTTTTTGGAATTATCTTGGTGAATATAACATCGAGTTTTAAGCTCATTTTGTTTGATTTCCATCCACATACAAGTCACACGTGGCTAGCAAAAAAATGCTCAAGAACCACAAGATACACACTAACATAAATTTGATTCACATCCACAATGATGACATAAAGAAATAAACAGAGTTGCATCAAGCTTGATACATATACACCACCATTGACTCTAAATGAGCAAAAACTTATGGAGACGCTGAACAATTGTAGGGCGTGAATACTTACAGTTCTATCACAAGCCTCAGAAAAGGGGCAACATTTTCAAGTGCTTCAAGATTTGCAAGAGATTGCACGAAAGCTATGGGTATCATGTAGAAAAACACCATGAAAAAAACTGTTATCCCATTCATAAATTTACGAATGGTCATCGAAACAACTGGTATAGCAAGGTTCTGCCAATACGCATCACGGGGTTCCGATGCCCAACTAGTTAACCACAATATGGGATTTTTACTTTGTTGTGTTTGCGCACATACATCTGCACCCCACTGTGATTTAAAAGAAACAAAGGCACTTGGTATGATGGCTTTTGTGTCCTTGAGAATTCTATGACGCTCCATATTTTACTGAAAATAGGATGTGTAAATGTATCAAGAAAAGATACATGAGTAAACCAACTACAGACATATTTTATACAAAACTATATATCAAATGGTAACTAACCATATTAACATTTTGAAATAGTAATTCACATACATTCACGAAAGGTATTCGTAAAAAAAATGATGTAATCAATTTGAGAAAGAAATAGTAGTAAGTTAGTAAGTCACCATTTTGTCCATGTTCTTCAACTGTTCGCTATAGAATTCAATAGCATCAACTCTTCTACCCCAAAGGCCAAGACATCCTATCTAAATACGAACATAGACAAACTCGTCAGTATTAATACATATGACAACATTGGCATATTCTCATGAATTTAGAATATTTCCAATCTAGCTAAAAATGTTCCTTACCTTGCTTTTTGGCCTCTGGTTGGGGTTTCTTTCAAGCTTGAGTTGGTAATAATCCAACTAATTTTGGACTCTTTCCCTTTTCCTCACAAATCTGGCAAATTTATTTGCGTTGCAAACCGCATTGCCATTGGAGGAACTAAAGGAATTACATAAGAGTAAAATGGATATCTTTCAAGCTTATTAAAAAAACAAAATGAAATCATAGGAACCTATCAAGAGTATCATTTGGCATTGTTCAATAAGCAAAGGTCTAACCTGTTGGCAGAGGTAGGTATTTTGATGATTTTTCTTGAAAAACTGATCAACAGAATCTGATATTGAATATCCTGAAACACGTGGCACATTCTTGACTAAAACCTACAGTATCGCAAACGGACAGCATAATCAGCATGATACTTTTATACAGACACAATAGTAACCGAAACTTGTTTGGAGAACTCATCTACGAGTGGAGGTAAAGTCATAACCGAAGCTCCAAGATCAAATCACAAACAATGATAGCATAAACATAATTATCACTTTAGAATTCAAAAGCAACACAGTGGTGACGTCCAAAAATACTCAAAGATATTGAGTACATTTAAGAAGTGAAAAACTGATATGAGACGATCTTGCATCATAACTAAATGAAAAAATCTAAGGATTCGGGTTGGCCTCACTTATGGAACAATCTCATACAAGACTCACAAAGCGTAGTAAACGTCTAAATGATATGAGACAATTTAATATAAAGAAGTTAACATTTACCGGTGTTACATAGATAGAATGACTTTTACAGTATGCTTCTCTAGAGTCTAGACAACTGATTTACAAAATCTCATGTTCTCATAGTTGTCACTTATAAGTCGATGGACGAGAAATGAAGTGAAACTCACTGTGTATTGCTCAATACGTCTTTCTTGGGGTGCTAGAAACTGTAATCTCATTGATGCAACCTTATCATACTCCTTGTAAAGCAAGAAACAAGTCTAAAATGTGAATAAATACTCCATCCCAATATGCGCAATGAACCTGAGATTTAGGCGACAAACGTTAAATACAACAGTGATATAACTCCAGATGTGAAAAGTGAAAACAGAACTCCGGATATGAAATTATGAATTCAACATTAAATATAACTCATACGGAGTATAACATGTAGATAATGTAGATAACTGAACTTAGTAATAAAAATCATTAAAATAATTTTGGAATAAGAATTACCAAATTTACATACCTATATGATTTCGGAGGCACATTTAACATCGAAAGCTTGTCAATATCGCTTGTAACAAGCTCTTTCCGTAGAAAAAACATTGTTCCTCCAGATATATTGACAGGCAGAAGAACAAGAAGTGCTAAAACCATCATAGGAGTGAATATCTTTAGCCTGTGGAAAAAGAATGCATCGGACTGAAATTAGCATCAAAATCATCATCAATTTGCAATAATCTTGAGATAACAGCACATGATTCGAAAAGAAAAAATAAAGCAAAATAAGTTCAGGAACACAGGAAATGAGCTAACTAAACAAAAGAAAGTCGCTTCCAAGAATAATCAACAACGATAGCTACAAAACCAAAGCAAATGGCATAGAAACCATCAGAAACACACAAAACAAACACAAATTGTGTGAATTTTGTAGAAAAAACAGCAAGAACGCAAGCACAGAAATCACATCGAAATCATGTACTAGAACACATGCATGGAATTGGTGGATTGAACAAAAAAGGTAGTAACTTTACAGTCAGAAATAATAGCTCGAAACAAAAGCTAACCGGGCCCAAATACACAATTAGAAACAAGAAAGCAAAGCATAGTTGAAAGAAATTGACACCGAAAATAAAATAAAAAGTATAGGAAATATTAGGAATAAATATAATAGTTGGGCCTCAACCATAACCTTAATTTTATTAGGGAAAAGGTGTTAATTTTATTAATCAGAAACAGCAAAATTGAGCAAAATTACAGTCATATGATTAGTACTCAAAAACAGAAATCACATCAAAATAATGGAAGAAAACCCAATCATGGAATCGGACGATTGAGCCGAAAAAAACTCAAAAAGGCATCAACTTGATAGAATCCTACAGTACATGATATTGTTTTTATTCATGATTTTAATGTGATTCCTGCCATAACAGCTCAAGAAATAACAATTTGAAAGAAGATTAAAAGCATAAGTAAAGGGAATTGAGCAAAAAAAATAGCATTTAAAATATCAATAATTACAAGCTAATTGAAGGGAATTGAGCAAAAAGAAACATATAAACAAACAATAATATGTCATTAACAACCAAAATCACATTAAAAACTCAAATTAAGGGGAAAAAATGTTGAAATTAAGCAGAAAACATAACAAAAGCAATAAAATTAAGCAAAATTACAGTAATTTGAAGAATACCCAGGTACATAATCAATAATATCAATCAAACCCAACACCAAAATCACATAAAAACTCAAGCTTACCAAAAAAAATGTTACAATTAAGCAGAAAACATAACAAAAATCAAAACTGAGCAAAATTACAGTAATTTGAATGGTGTCTGATGCAAGCAAGAAGAAGGCGGCTTAGAAGAAGGCAGTGGCAGCGGCGAACAGAGGTAACAAAGCGGCAGCAGCATCCGCATCGGCGAAAGCGGCATCCATTGGTCAAGGTGGTGCTGATCAATGCCGATGAAGTTGACCAATTAAAACCCTAATACCCAATACCATAAATCAATAATAACAATCAAAATCACATAAAAACTAAGTATAACAAAAAAAAGGTAGAAATTTAGCAGAAACCAGTAAAATTGAGCAAAATTACAGCAACAAGAAGAATACCCAATAACATAAATCAATAATATCAACCAAAAAATGTTGAAATTAAGCAGGGAAAAAAACAGTAAAATTAAGCAGAATTATAGTATTATGGAGAATACCCAATAACATAAATCAATCATATCAACAAAAAAATTGTGAAATTAAGCAGAAAACAAAACAAAAACAGTAAACTTTCCGCAAATTATATAAACTAAACGCTAAAATCCAGAATGAATACTTACAACATTATCTTCGATTGGGTTGACAGGTTAAAGAGCCATCTTTCTTTGAGGGAGTTGACAGGTTAAAGAGCAGAAGTGAGACGGAGAGGAAAAGGAGAATGAAAGAGAAAAGGTGATAAGTGAGATAGAGATGAGAATGAATGGAGAAGAATGAAACAAAGAAGGGGAAAAGGAGTGGTTGTGAGAGTGAGAGGAGGAATGGAGGGATGAGATGCAAATGTGTGAACGGATCAACGGACGAAAAAGATGAAGCAGTTCAACTGTTCATT
>JAOWBH010179420.1:0-10136 GCA_028566215.1 Silene coronaria
TTCACAGGTTGCATTTGACGCTCGGGATTGTTGGGCCGCACTACGAGGTTGGAGTCGAGTAGTAGATTGATATAGTAATCATAGTATGACGAGTTGTATTTATTTTACATTCATCATGTTTTGTAACGACTTAAATTGTAGTTATAATAAAATGTTCTTGGAATTGGAGTTTTGAAACACTACCTCGGGTAACCGAGACGGTAGCGCCCTTGATTACCTTGGCCGGGTAATTGGGGGTGTTACAAGTAGTTATAGACAAAACAAAAAAAGAAACAAAGGTATGCTAAAACAAAAAATTACTCTCTCCATTCCGATTATATTTTATTCTTTTTCTCAAAAAATTATCCCAAATAATTGTCCATTTTATAAATTTAATAAGTATTTACATTACAAATGACTCATCGTTCCCATTTTATTAGTTTTTCAAAAATCCACCTAAAATAGAAAGTGGGACATATAAATGAGGTTGGACTGTTGGAGGGAGCAATATTCTACTACACTCTATTCAAACTAGATGTAAAATTACCATTTTGGTTGTGATTTTGTGAAACATCAAAATTTTTGACAAAATGATCGAAAAGTATGAAACTTTGAAAAATGAAATGAAATTAAATATTTTACGTGATATTCCCATGTTTTTTGAAATTTTTTATATGGTACCCCTCCTTTTGAGCTAAATTTTTTTAATTTAACCGTCTATATCTGTTGGCTACAATCTCCATAGACGACAATTTTTTTTCAAACTTAAGATTTCGTAAAGATGAATTGTTTGAAAAAAATAATCGTTACATTATGAACTCGTAATTAAGATATATAGTCAATCAAAGTTTAATTTGTTAAAAAACTTTTGACCGACCATAACTCTTGCTACAAATTCATAAAGTATCAATATTATTTTTTCAAATCGAAGATCTCATAAAGACGATCAATTTTAAAAAAAGAGTCGTCGCGTTCCGAACTCATGACCATGAATTAGAGTAGGTCAAAGTTTTTTAATGGAAAAGAAGGGGTACCCCATAGAAAATCAAAAAAATATAGAGGTACCACATAAAATATTCTTGTTAGAGGGTAACATCTCGGAGTAGATCCTTAGGTCGGAAATTAAACACCCACCCAAAACCCGAATTCTTTCGTGTTATATCCAAAAACCGACTTTGATCGACTTTTATCTAAAACCCGACTTTGTTCGGCCTATATCCACAACCTTCTTCCGCTGCCACCACCTTGAGAAATTGCATTAATAACAATGAGATACATGATGTTTATTTATATTAATACAAAAGATCGAGCAAGTTGACTAATCTAACTTAGGAAATACAATATTCACATAGTTGCAGTTTTCCTAATCTAATATAAATATTCACAATTAGGATGTGTAAGATATTAAGAATTATTTCCAATATTTCCAATAGAAAATACGTTCAAAGTACTGTCTCAATACCACATTATTACCTAAAAACAAGTCTTGCCTTTGATTTGACACAAATTCTCATTTGTGCAGGACAAAATCCGTCATTTTAAAGAGACGTGAGATAAAGTGGTAAGTGTGAGGACAAGTGGAAATGAGTTGTGATAGATATTTTTAAACAGACCGTCATAAACAAGACTCTTTGTGGATTTGGATGTGACTTGTGAGAGAATATAAGACAATCCTATACACTTGTGAGCTTTTGTGATTAGAAGTTGTTTTTTTTTGACAAAAACAAAAAAACAATTTATAAAATAAAATGAAATAGTAGAACAAGAAGTGGAGATGTCCGAGACTTATAAAATAAAATGAAATCGTAGAACAAGAAGTCGATATGTCCGAGTGGTTAAGGAGACAGACTTGAAATCTGTTGGGCTTCGCCCGCGCAGGTTCGAACCCTGCTGTCGACGCATCCTTTTTTTTTTTTTTTTTTTTTTTAAATATATTTTTTAAATCTTCCAAAAACACCATAATATCGCTTCGTATCAACGCCACCTTCAAAAACCCTCCTTATATATAAACACCACCACCCCAACAACACAACCAGAATAACAAAATCGCCGCACAGAAATTCCAATATTTTGAGCACCAAGATCCCCAGAAAAAATGAATCCAGAAGAAATAGCAAGAGCATTTGTAGAACATTATTACTCAACATTTGACACAAATAGATCAGGTTTAGCAAGTTTATACCAAGATAACTCTATGTTAACTTTTGAAGGACAACCTTTCATTGGTGCTTCAAATATTGTTGGTAAATTGACATCTTTACCCTTTGAACAATGCAAACATCATATTACTACTACTGATTGTCAACCTTCTGGTCCACCTGGTGCTCTTATTGTTTTTGTTAGTGGTAATCTTCAGCTTGCTGGTGAACAACATCCCCTTAAGTTCAGTCAGGTATTTCGTCAAACACCTTATGTGCATCTTTTCAATTTTAGGGTTTTTTTGATTGTTTGGGTAATTTTGTTTTCTGGGTTGTTAGATCGTGTTAATTGTGTTGTTGGGTTTTCGTTTTAATTTTGTTTTTTTGCTAAAGATTTCAGCTTTATGTTTGGTTGCTAGCACAAGGGTGAAATTTGCGAGAGGTTGTTGTTCTTGATCTAAAAACTTGAACTTATCATCAATCTGTTGTAAATATAGTGCTATTCCGTTTGATTATCTCTTCTGGTTAAAGGATGGGGTATCGATTTCATGTCAATCAACTATGGTTGAGGAAAGGGGCAGTAATTGGGTGTGAATATTAGTACAAGTATATGTGAGTAGAACTCTGGGGTGGTTGGTGTTTAGGGTAGAAAAGCGGGATTAGGCGCAACACTGGTCAAGCACTAGTGCAAATGGATCTCTCTGTTTCTGTCCTCGATTTGGTATTTTGCTATACAAACATGGGAAACTGTATACCTCCCCTTTAATCTGAAGGGTTAAGATTTATCGCAATTTCAGTGCTGGTTAATCTAAAAATGGTAAATAGAAGCTGAGTGAAAGAGAGGAGATCTAGTTGTATTGATATGGATGTTCCTAAAGAGAGGGTGAGTGAGAAGGTAGAGAGAATCAATGTAAGTGGACGTCGGGAGAATAGAGGATTGACTATAGCATTGATATTTTAAGGGTATTTTTGATTGCTTTGATGCAAGGGTTTGTGTTTTGATTTGATCATTCTATTGTTATCCAATGGTATGTCATGGTGTTCATAGGGGTGTGTTCAGTGGGGTCTTTGAGTATGTAAGGGGATGTTATTCTTCTAATAGCCTGTATGGGTCTTGTTTGGAAGATTGTTAACATAGCTTGAGTTTGTCAGCTTCTGTAAACAAACATGAACATCACATTGCGGTATTTGGTCCAAGATTTCAGATTTTCAGTTTGCAACTTGTGAAGTATGGTGGATTTGGGTGAAGTTGATATCGTTAAGAGTGAAAATCTGAGCAGTTTGATTGTAGTTGTCGGCTGTCTCAGGTCTTATAGAAGTTCATTTCGGTTTTTGTAGCCTAGTCAACACATTTGAGCTTTGTTGATGTAGTCTGTATCAATCTTACTAGCTGACTGAAGTATGGAGTAGACATAATTTCCCTTTGAACTTTATTTGTGTTTGTTTACAAACGTGACCCACCTGTATTTATTTCCTTTTAAATTAAAAGAAACAGGGCCGAATACTAGATAAATAATTGTTTCTCCAGTTCATTAGCCAAATGGTCTCCATTCAGATGTACTCTCATAAATACCAAGTGACTGGTTTCTTTCAGTTCTTTTTGGCATAAATTTATGTACTGTAATGCTTTTCTAAGCTTAATATATAGGAATTCTCTCATCCTTGATCTGCTTGTAATTAAGAGTTTAGGCTAAATCCATCCACCGACTTTGTCCTTTTTTTGGGGTTTATATTAATTTCCATAGTTTGCTCATAGCGTAATCGTAGAGGGTTCAATTATCTTGGATTGCGACAACAGGAGTTAAGTGTAGATTTTCTTGGCGTGTATCTTTATTAGCAAGAGCAGAAATTTATAAAGACTTGAATTTTATCATCATTTTATTGTTTGTAACTGTGCGAATATAGTGGTTTTCTAGTCTATTGTCTCTTATGGTTAAAGGATTGAGTATTGATTTCATGTCAGATAACTATGGTTGAGGAAAGTTGCAGTAATTGGGTGTGAATATGAGTAGCAGTATATGGGAATAGAACTCTGGAAATTTGGGATTTTGGTGTTTAGGGCATAGATAAACGGGAATAGGTGGAACTGTGGAAGGCTAGGTCACTAGCGAAAATGGGTCTCTCTGTTTCTCGTCTCAATTTGCTATTTGAACGTGAGAAATTGCATACCTGCCCCCCTCCTACATTTATCTGACCCTCCATTTATCTGAAGGGTTAAGAGATTTATTGTGAATTTGCGATTTCAGTTGTGTTTATTTTTAATACGGTTGATGGAAGATGAGTGAAAGAGAGGAAATCTGGGTATATGGATATTGATGTCTCCAAGGAGAACGGGGGTGAGGGAGGACGTAGACAGAATCCATGTAAGTGGGCGGATAGCGATTTGATGTTTTGCTTGCTTTGATGCTAGAGGTCGTGGTTGGATACTTTGATTTGATCATCCTATTGTTATCCAACAGTATCTGTCACTTGTCACTGCCTTCGATAGGGTCTTTGAGCAAATAAGGAGATGGTAATCTTCTAACAGCATGTTGGTCCAAAATTGGAGATTGTGGATGTGAAACTTGTGAATTTATGGTGGATCTGGGTGAAGTAGATACTTTTAAGAGTTAAAACCCAAGTAGTTTTGTTTGTTGAATACTTGAATCTACTCTCTGTCCCTAATACTTGAACCCAAGTAGGGTCTTGGCTTGTCTCAGGTCTTAAAGAAGTTCATCTTCGTTTTGTAGCCTACTGAATATCATTTGAGGTTTGTTGTAGTCTGTATCAATCTTACTAGCTGACTGAAACCGAGAGAAGGAATTTTCCTTTAATCTTGATTTAATGTTTGTTTATAAACACTACCAACATGTATTTATTTCCTTTTGAAAGAGATGGGGCGGCCGAATACTAGATAGTTGTTTCTGCAGTTCCGAAAACCTCTTGGGTCTTTGTCATTAGTCAAATGGCTCTTTTTGGTATAAATCTGTCTGTGTATTGTAATGCTTTTCTGAGCTTGATATTTTAGGAAATCTCACTTTCTGTTTTGGATTGAGGGATTTGGAGGGAAAGGAAAGGGAGAAAGAAAAGGAGATGCATTCTTTTTTCTGCTTTTAATTACAAGTGAAAGCTAAATCCATCAACCAGCTTTGTTGTTTGTTCGGGGTTTTTGTCTCATATGTAATGAAAAAAAAGGCAGCAACCGTAGGCGATTTTTTAATTTGCTCTTACAGTAGTCATAGAGGGCCCAGTTATCTAGGATTGCAGCAACGAAAGGGTAAGTGTGCATTTTTTTGGAGTGTAACTTTACTATCAAGAATTGATATATACACTACAATACTACAGCCATCCACATATTTCTTACTTGTATGTGCGCAAGTATACAAGCGAACTTGGGGAGGAAAATGAAAACCGAGGAAAAATGTGAGGTCATTAATCACATTAAATAACAGTTACACATGGACATCTTCAAAAGGAAATTAAGAACTTCATTAGTGAATGGAGGGACCGAAGGGAGTATATATTTTCTTATAGTTTAATATTACCACTATCATATGTTTTTCAAATGAAATACTCAGCTGTGTTTACGTTCACACTGAGCAATAGCTCATTGTGAAACTATTGAGCTAGCTGCTGCTGCTGCTAGATATGGAGCAAAATTTAACGCTGAAATCAGAACCCACAACCTCTGAGATAAACGGGTCACCATCATCTTAATGACTCTTGGTGATCACTAACTAAACGTATTTGTTTTTTTTTTTTTTAAATTGATGTTGCGTTTGCATAAAATGTACTTCTGCCAGTAAAGCCCGTAGGAGCAGCTATCTATGTTTTTGTTTAATAAAGGAATAATTGAACTTTTGGATTTTGATATACTGGTTTGGGAATTGGGATTGTATAGAAATGCTTTCGTTGACGTCTCATCTATGTTTTGCTGCGTCAATGCATTCTCAAATACCTGTTCATTTTCTTATTGTGCAGATGTTCCATTTAATGCCAACACCACAAGGGAGCTTTTATGTCCAGAATGACATCTTCAGGCTGAACTATGCATGAGGCGTTATCAGTCTTGTGCGCGACAGAGCCCATTTGGCTAAGTGATTGTGTTTATCTTTTGAGTTGAGTACTCGAGTTACTCCTTTTGCTGTTTGTTTGAAACATACAAGAAAATTATAGTGTGCTTGTTTATGTATGGCGAAATCAGACCATTGGATGACATTTATCTCCTCTTGATTGTGATAATTTATTGATCGGAGCTTTGTATGACATTCTTATGCTTCCTTATGGTTGTCATGGAACAACCCCATCATTATTTCATCTTTTGTTTTTCTTGCTTTGCAACAAGCCAATAACACATACCTTTTGATCATATTCATTTTTTGGGTCATGTTACAAATACAACTCCAAAAGTCAGAGATATAACTTATTATTCGTAAACAAAGAAAAAAATATTGTTGCTCCTGAATAAAGATACAATTTGTTACTCACAAGTCATAGAGTGATCAAACATGGTTTTTACTGGTTAGACAGAGGTTGTGTCCAAGTTGATTTTTTGGGTCCATAGATACAGACGTTGAGTTGGTTTGATGCAGTCACGGTCTGGATCTTTGTAAACAATCCTATGGTTTCAACCCGCTTAGTTTGTTGTGGCCGAACGGGCAGCGATTAATGAACCCAGATGGTGTTAAAATATCAATTCGTCTTGATTCTAAAAATTCAATACTTGTCAGTTGCTCTAAAGACTATAGTACACATACATACATGTTAAAATAAAAATTTTCAAATACAAATTGCTGTACAAAAGTAACAACATAATGGAGAAAGTAACGTATTAATATTGAAAAAATGAGGTAAATTTTGTTGGGTTGTGCACAAGCTGCACTATGCCAAACGTGATACATCGGGCTACCTTGATTCCAATTTCCACCAACCTACCTTTATTTTCAGCACATCCACTTTTCTTAATTTACAACCCTTTGTTTTGTCATTTTCTTCACTTTCAATTAAACAATTTCTTCTCTAATTTCCGTAACATCACTGTTCTTCAAATCATACACTCCCATTCCTAGACTAGGAAACTTCAACCATTAATTCAGCAATAGATTAGCTAGAGTAGAGGAGAATGGCGGATTGGGGGCCGGTGTTTGTTGCGGTGGTGCTTTTCATTATACTTACACCGGGGCTACTTATTACGATCCCTGGCCGGAATAAGGCGGTGGAGTTCAGTGGCTTTCACACCAGTGGCCCTGCCATTTTGGTTCATTCCCTCATCTATTTCGCTTTAATATGTATCTTCTTACTGGCTATTAACCTTCACGTCTATATGGGCTAACACTAAACACCGTGACTTATTCTTGTATTGCGAAGGCTATGTAAGTTCTTTCAGGTCCTTTTCATTTCTAATTTATTCGATTGCTTGTATTCGAATTGATATTTTTTGGTCTATTTATTGTACAATCTATAATTATTCTTCATTCCTTGAGAAATTGATGTCAGAGGAATCGAAAATGGAGTATCTGTGCTTGTTATGTTTTCCTGTGTTTCACGCCTATAGTTTATGTATTCCCTGCACCCCTTTGTACTGTACTTCAATTTAGTATTTTTAGGGAAAAATGATTGAGACCAACATAAAGTCGGTGGATACAATGTCAGCGATCACGATGGGACACAACCATTTTGACCAAATGGACTAACACCATGGCTTATCCTCTTCAAACATGCAACCAAACTTGAGCTTGAATTGGCCTGCTTAGCAGATTGAGGTCTTTTGTATGATGGATTGACGGTTCATATTTTGATTTTGCCTCTGTTTCGACACAAAATAAAACATGGGTTGTCGTCTCGTATTCCTTTAATTACCCTTCACTCTCGAAGAGAAAAACAGCAAGTTCCCTTACTGAAAACTCACCTTTTCTTTTCCGACTTCTAATCTTGTTTAATAGGCACGGAGTACTAGTTTAGGTTAAGAAAAGCACAAGTAGTTCAGAAGACAGTTAGTTTAGAGGCGCTAGAAGAAGCGGATTAGGCTTGTTTATCGGTAAGTACTCCTACAAGTGAATCACATGCTAAACTTGCACAATTCATTCCGAAAATGGCGAATAGTTTCAAGTAATGTCTTACAGCAAAATAATGCAACCAGTCAGTGTACTCTGTATACTAAGCAGAAAAAACTGTAGAGATTTCAAATTTAGCCAAACAATATACTATTCAGCATCATAGAGTCCTATACCCGAAACTCAGGCATAAATATGAATATCAAGAACAACAAGGAACAACATAAGAAGCAAACCATAGATAACAACGTGTAAAAGAATGGAAGCGAAACTGGTCTTCATATTCATGAACCCAACTGGCTGCTGCTTTCCAGGTACTTGGATGATCAACCCCGGTTGCAGGAATGCGAACAACGCTGATGCTATCAGTGGCGATGCCCAGTCGTGCATCGTGTCCTGTACTTTCTAGCAAGAATTCTACTCGTAAGGAAAACAAGATAGTGAACTAGGTAGGGTAGAGTACCTACCGTTGCTCTTAAGCAGAGTTTGTAATGTGAAATTGTAATATGGAAAGGTCCTAAAGATACTGCAAAGGTTGAGAATATGATGCTAAATATAAGGAGGAATCATTACTAACTTTACCCTTTCACAATATCTTATCATTTTCTTCCTATGATAAGGTTATTATAATTAAAGGAGATTTCCACTACCCTAAAGTCCATTTTTTTCCGATTGAAAGTCGATTAAATTTTGACTTGTGTCTATAGAAATCATGACAAGCTGTGATAAAATTATGTTTTTTTTTTCCTTATTTGGTTATACTTTCATTTAGCGAGTTACTGAGATTAGTTAAACAATATCGAAAAATATTCATCATAGACTGAATAATATCCTAGCTCCGTCACTAAGCGACACATCTATTACAAGTCTAGAGAACATGTCATGTTTATAAGTATGTATGTCCATTGGTTTAAGGGACCCATAGCAATAAAAAGCATTGCCTAATTGGATAGAGAATACTTGCATGACCGTTCCACTAAGGCCTAAGCATTCAGTAAATTACTAGAGTTTTCAATTGATAGGTTTCAAGCTAATGACAAGATTAGGTAAAAGATAAGCTGACTGTCATCTTAATGTAATCAAATATTGAACGGAATTGTGAAAAGCCACTCTTTTTTTTAAGTCCCTTCTTTTGTCTGAATTGGAAACTTGCATCATTGTATATTTGGACATGTTTCATTGCAAGATTTTCAGGGTACAATATTTTGCTGTCTGTCTTTGATATAATCAGTGACGGAGCCAGAGAAAGGTGACGTACGGCCATGACTTGCAAAGAGTTAAAAAAACTGCTTAATTTTCATTGAACAATAATTACGGTTGAAATACTAGTAATCTTAAGAATTAAAATTAAAAGTTTTCACAAACTTTTTTTTTGTTTCATTTTTTAGAGGATAACCGTCCCGGCTAACTATCTCATTAATTTTACTATGGTAAGGGAAAGAGGGGAAGTTTGCCATAATTCTCTAGTCAAATTCATAGATCTAGGATCTTTGATTAGACATGTCACAAAACATAAAACATGGTGGGTGTTTTACCCTCATTTATCCCCAATCATACAAATACAAGAATATTATGGCAGTGATGTGGGATACAATAATGAGTTGATGCATACTCGTTTTTATTTAATTAGAATACTCTTCATTTGTTTTCATCTACTGTCAATGGTCTAGATTTTGTTTTGAAACGATTAAACGGTGAGTTGAATAAAGAGGTTGAGAATGAATAATAGTAATTAAATATGTTCCATTAGATGAAATGAAACGAAATGGAGAGAAAAGGAGATAAAGAGTATCCGTATTCGTTTCTATACGTCCCAAAATTTTTTTTGTTCATCCGACCCCATTGGCTAGAAGAAAGTCATATTATCATACTCCCTCATATTCACTATAATGTTCCCCTTTGAGAAGGGTACAAGATTTTAGGGAGGGAGTATAATATTATGGGTGGGGTTTGGTAATTGGAGAGAGGTATGAATAATTAGGATTAA
>JAOWBH010179431.1:0-10135 GCA_028566215.1 Silene coronaria
GTAAGTGTAGTATGAGAAGGTAATGGTAATAGTACGGTTTATTTTGAGTTAAACTAAAGTTCGGATTATTGGGGGCAGACGGCTAATAGTTTGGATTATTCGTATCAAATAACCCTTTTTTTAACAGAATTGTTATACTAAATATCACAAAATATTGAAGGTACAAGTCAATTGCACCTAAACTGAAAGTTAAGCGGTTAATTTGCTCCTATTAAAACTTATGGGGCTAAAAGTGCACATACAAGCAAACCTTTCGGGGTGATTTGCTAATGCCTCAAAATCA
Organism: Silene coronaria; assembly: GCA_028566215.1. Taxonomy (NCBI): domain Eukaryota; kingdom Viridiplantae; phylum Streptophyta; class Magnoliopsida; order Caryophyllales; family Caryophyllaceae; genus Silene; species Silene coronaria. The sequence goes on from JAOWBH010179431.1 coordinate 284, forward strand.
TACACCATGGTTCTCGTCTTCATATCCTGCTGCTCTCCCAGTTCTACCTATTAGCAGAGGTTTCGGACTCGAGCCATCATAGTTAATATCCAAGCCTTGGTATGATCGCATAGCCAAAAATTCTGGGCCTGACTTTGGGACGATTTTGGCAAGAGGGTTCGTGTTGTCATCTCTCAACCGGAGGGCCTTTTCTGTTGCAACTGCCAGTGGAAGACCTTCCTCACTGTCATCACCGTTATCTGTAACAAGTTAAAATGCAATAGCTATGAATAGGAAGACTGATTAGGTACCTTAGGGTGTAAGAGAGCTGCACAAGCTTAGTGCTCTCATAATTCAAGAATAGTACTACGTCTATATTTTAAACTGATAATAGCATTAAAGACTAAAGAGGCTGTAATTAACAACTTTTGTGGCTGCTTCCTCGCGGTAACGACTATTTGCCATTGAGTTTGACACTTCACTATAAAAAGATTTTCAGATGTCAGCTAAGCTAGAAGTAAGGTGATCATGACCTAGGAACTCATCAACATCGAAATTGCTTTTGTGGCTCAACAACAGCAGCAGCAGCAGCAATGCCCCCTACTTTTCAACTCTCAAGGGCACACGCAAACAGTCAGGCAAAGAAAAATGCTCTCTCGGGCTCGTGGTTCCTTTAAAATAAAATAAAATTGCACACTAAAAACCCCTGTCTCTCCTTTCTGATGTTTTTTCTTCATCATAAGTCCATCATGTAAAGCTCTTTGCTTTAGCACGAACAATGCAGAATTTAATTATTTATTTTTCTGCTTCCTTTTTCTAATGTTCTTCTAACATTGGCCTTTATGGTCCTGTCTCATCCCCAACACTGAGGCAACACTTAATAGAATTATGTTTATTGGGCTTTGCCTGAGATAAACGTACTTCTCAAAAGAAGTGGACACAATCTAGGTGATGAAGGGATTGAAATTCAGTAGTAGAGAAGTAAAGATCTGAAAAAGTAAAATTTAATGCAGGTGGACTGTGTTCTTAAAAGGAGCTGTTAATTGGATGGAGGCTTAGATACTCTTACAAGAAATGAAAATATTTACCGTTAAATGAGCCCTAAGCAAAGTGCACAAATGTTCTAATCATAAATTTTAAAGCTTACCTTCCTGATCGATCTCGTCAACATATCCACCTTCAAAGAACGAATATCGTGGTTCAGCCATGTTACTTTGAGTTTCGGACGATGCCATGTTAATCAAATCCCTGAACTCCACGGTGTATTCCCCTGTCCATTGGCTCCCTCTGATAAAGCATATACCATGAAGAAATCTCAGCAATAAGCCCATACGCAGTTTAGCTAAAGATTTTAGACTCTCGGCAACGGATTATATAAATCTGATATAGAAGCACACTCATCTCAAGTAAAACTAAAAGCATAAGACAGTTACATTCTTATGTTCCTCAAATAGTTGCATATATTGCATGGATCGAGATACCATAGCTTTTGTTGGGAAACAATATTCCTTAATTTGTAAGGAAAGGACAACCACCAATTTCCAAAATGTGCAAAATGTACAAAGCCATTTTCTTGGCCTTCATAATAGCCATAATCAGAAGAACATCGAAGAGTCAAAAATCTTACGCCAATACACAAGAACAATAATGCATCCACTGCTGACTTAGTCGAAGCCATCTAAGCCTAGCCTGGAAATAATAACACCAGCAAAAGACTTGGTATGCTGTAGAGAAAATGTTCCTAAGGTAGGGTCATATTCACAAACACCTGAACCTTGCGGTAGAGGAGATAGTTTCAACTGCGAGAAATTAATACATTAAGCTCTCACTGATTCATTGATTTTCCAACAAGGTTCAAGAATCATTTGTAAGATGGGCATAAAGACGAAAGAATTTACACAGTCAAATCATTTCACTAGGAACATCAGGTAAAAAATTGACAACAAATCCATCTTTCTGTAATTTCATCTGACCATAGAGATGTTGACAAATGTCAACATATTTAGCTTCACGAACATGTAAATGATGTTTCATTTGCATCAGAATACGTAATTTTCACAGCTTAAATTATTCATGTCCAGCAAATCTGAAAATTCAGTGGTTTAAAAAGGTTATTAATAGCTATTCGAGAATAAAAAACACATATCCTGAATACAGTACCTGGTGAAAGCAAGTATGGCCTCGAAAGGAGTGATAACTGGAGCCATGAACTCTTTGCTATCCAAAAGTGTAGTTTGTGCACAGGAAACATAGACAAAAACATCACACTGCCAGCAAAAGAAGAAAAGAATTAAGGTTGCAGTCATTCAAATTTTGATTATAAGTAAACAAATCATCAACTCCATTACCTCGGGGAAGTTGGCAAGCTTTGCTGGGTTTGGTCTTCCCACAACAAGCATATACGGTTTTTTCCCTGCTTTCGTAACTAAATCTTTTATTTGATTTATCATGTGAAGATAACCAGCTGCAAAAATTGTTAAAGTATAATGAAGCTGAGAATCATAACTATCACGCAGAAGCCACATTATGAAAATAGCACGGAAGTAAAATGACATATAACACAAGAAACGTCTGAGATTTCAATAAAGAATAAAGTGTACCTACACCAAGAGTTCCAACCACAATTCCAACAATATTCGCATCCTTTGCCTTCTCGACCAGGTAATATCTGCAAACACCAGCGCTTAAGGTTACATAAGATTCTCAATCCAAGCTGGTGCTATAAGCAAAGTAAAGTTGATTGATGCTGTGATGCAACGTTGAAAAGGGACAATGTCCAAGGCAAATAATAAGACCACTAGTGAACAAATATTACCTACGTTTAAGAATCCTTGTCTTTTGAGATACATCCGTTGTTAAGCACTTCTCTGTTGCATCGTACCTCACTAAAATGAACACCAAACACTCAGTTTGAAATTAACAGACTTGAAAATTTTCAACTATTGGTCTCTGTCTTATAAATGGCCAGGAAAGCTGCATGTACACTCCAACGATGCAAATCCCTTTGCCACCTTGGGGAGAATCCATTTCTGTTCCCAAATATATAGATTGAACAGAAGGGCTTCATCAATTTTGAACCTAACGTGTATATTGTTCTCACAAAAGAAGTAGAAGACAAGACCTGAGTTACGAGTTACTAGAGCCTTAGTAGAAAGGGAGAAGTAGTCGGTAATTTCAGAGGTGTATGTCTTGACTATAGATTGTTGAATCAAATAAACACATCAATTTAAAACAATCCAAAGCAATTGACGCTGAGAGATGGACACGTCATAGAAAGCACAGATAATTTTAATTAATCGCTCATCCTTTATAGCTTTTGATACTTAGCAGTTATTATATATTCCGCCATTAAAGGCATATTTATTTAACTAAATAAACCAGACCATCATTCAGTTCATAATGAACCCTATTTGTGCTTGTTTGTTAAGAAAATAAAAGGCCAAGCAAGAACAAAATATGATACCCGAGATCATACCTATTTCGCAAGCATTAAAAGTCAGCACAGCGTTTGCAAATGCTGAATTATCAGATCCAATCCAAAACACCAAGTAGTCTTCTATTCTTTGATCATGTGATAGAGACCATCTCAGACCACCAATACTATACGATTTTTGAATTTCTGTATCACCAATTTCACCTTGCAAATCGGGTGTCCTCTCCCCTTTGACTGGTTCAACAGCTGGAGGCAAAGCATCAGCATAGAAAATTTTCAATCTGGATGTGGAGCTCGAAACTTTTGATGTTTCATCTTCCAATGCCTCTTTGAGATCATGCATTGCATATGCATATTCCAGCCCAAAGAGGACCTAGGAGTAAAAAGAAAGGGAAAACGGGCTGATCAAATTATTAAGCACCTTTTAGGAAAACTATATGATTGCCTATATTATAATATAACGTAACTAATACCAGAACAGGCTTGCCACGACATGAAGCAAAGGTGCATATTTTCTCTGCACAGTCTCTAACACTTACAGAAGCTTTTCCAAAAACAAAATAAGCAGGAATAGTCGATGTCCTGCAATAAGGCAATAAGCCCACACTCAGTGAAACAAGTAAACAACAATCCAGTAGAGACAAGATATGTCTGGTACTCCGCAAGGATTGAAGTACATCAAAAAATTATAAACAACAGAATACATCACAAATCACCCATGTACCAGACACCATCTAAAGATGTAATGATAGTTAAATACTCGTAGCAAAGGAAAAACACTTTTCTAACTGTTCGTAGATAAAAGGTGAAGGTGCTCTAAGTAAATAGTGACTTTCCACTCTATCATTACTCAACAGGGATAAAATTTATCTACAAAAGAAATATATATAATTTTTAAAACTCGTAATTTTCTTACTTTGAAAGTAGTTTACAACTTGGTGAGTCTAATGCAAAACACAATAACATAGATCAGCTTGCTTCAATACAGGTTAGAGGGTAAAGAACTTTGTTTAGAAGCCAGTTATTAACAAATTCTTGCGAAAGCTAAATTCCAAACATGTGTGTGCGCATATAGATGTCGAAAGTCAGTACAAATGTTCATGAAAAAAAAGATAAGACCAGAACTCAAAGATCACTTACGGGCTTAAACATGTGTGACCGTAATGTACAACACAATCAGCATTGATATGAGCAGCCCCAACCTCGTCAACACAACAGCTACCATAGGTTGCATCTGCCATAACGTACAAACCGACATTCTTCCTCCCATCAACACAGCTTCCACCATCACTACATTCTTCAAGTGTTCGAAGCTTATCTCGAAGGGCCCTCACAACTCTAGTTGAATCTTTCAGCAGCTCATCAGGAAACTGACAGTTCACATTCATTCACACTTCACTTTCCATCATTTAATACTGGAACAATTAAGCTCAATCAAAATGCACTAAGACAAACCCTACCCACAAATCCTTCAATTCCTCAAACCCACCTAGCTCAATTGACATAATAAAGATGGGAAATTTAGTTACATCATTTCATGACATAACTAGTTCAATACCGCGACAAGTTCAGCTCAAGAAAATCTAGATGAATAAACCCTTAATCTAACATAATTTTGCAAGAACTACACCCAACAATACATAAATTAAGCTAGCCAATAAATAATGAATGTACATAATAATTTTGGCATCTTTAATCATACCATCTCATGCCATAACTAATATAAAACTCGTCAAATATAGCTCAAACACAAATTCATATTTAAGACGGTTGCAAGCATGAAACAAATCCGAAACAACTCATATACCCGGTTAGTAATGAGCATTAATTAGTCCTGGAAATATGTAATAGGCTCTTTTCCATACTTAAAAACCGTCTCACGGGAGACTTACTATAGCTCAAGAGAAGCTAAATTACTAAACCCCAAAACCCCCCACAAATTTAACTTGATTTTTGCAATAACTACATCCAACAATGCCCAAATTTTAGCAAATAAATAAAATTAATGACATGGGGTATTTAAATTATCAAGAAGAAAAAGGAAATTATGATAGTTGAAAAGAAAATGAAAATAAAAGTTGGGGAAAAGCAAAGAACCTGAAGAGCAACTCTAGTGAAATGATGGGTATGAATGTAATTAGCAGTTTGATCAATTTCATAACTGGTTTCAAAATCCATTGAAAGAACAAGAAGATGAATGCTTCAAAGTTCAAATGAAAGATGTGTTGTTTTATGTGTTCTTTCGAGTTGTATAACTTGTATCAATGGCGGCTTCAATTAGCGCACGTGAGACTGGCATGGTAAATTGGCAATGTTCAGCCCAAAAAATTGAGGTTAGAAATTAACAAGGCCCAAATGTATGTTGCTACCTAAAATAAATGTATGGATCAGTTGTATAGTAGGAGAACTAGGGCCCAAGGTCTTTGTCTAAGACGGTTATATCGTCTTGAATTTAAAACGGGTTAAGTAATGGTAAATAAGATAAAAGAAATATGTCTATGAACTAATAAATGTTTTGTTGTATGTATGTAAATGGGAGCATAGATGACTGTTTTCATCTTGAGACGGAAATTGTCGTCCTACAAGAGACTTACGGTTACTAGAGTTGGAGATTGTTCATTAGACTGGTTCTGTCTGATCTGTAGAAGAAGCGGGTACGCAAAATATATTTCGCCAAAAGCTTAAAAAGCTCGGCTCACTTTGTAGTCTTAAGTCGTGACCGACATGAACCATAAAATTCATGTTAGACTCGAGGTATGGGTAGCTTTAATTTTCTAAGCTCGGAAAATTTCAAGTTAATTCCGAGTTCAAGCTTACATTTTGGTCACACTAATATGTTACTTTGACGGTTTGACCTATACTTTTTTTTTATTCTAACTACTTTTTAATCTGATTTAATGTTAAGACGAATATACGGTCTTAGATAAAAATATGCGTTGAGCAATCACGTAAGGGCTTTCACATAAACAATAGAACAAGTGGATAGAGAGACTGCCGTTTAATTGAAGTGATGTGAATCCAAAAAGAAGCACTTCCAACTTAACACACCTCCACTTGTGTTAGAGTGCAAATATGGGCGTGCAATTTTCCTCCACTACAGTCTACAGCCCAAAATCTTGACATGCAGGAAAGAATTAGTAGATTAATGCAGTTTTGTGGGCAGATAGGGAGAACCATCGTTAGCTTGTGACGGATATGTTCGTTATAAGAAAAACTCGTTGTTTTTAGTTTAAAATATAATTTGGTTAGTTAGTTAATTACTTAATGGACATTATACGCTAATATGTGTAAATCGGACTACCACTCATCAATTTTTTTTTATTCATGTTAGTGAAAAAATAATTACATGTATCACTGTATTAAACTAACCTGTTTTATATGGAGTAATATATTTATATAAAACCAATTCACAAGTATTTTTGTTAGTTAAAATGCATATCAACAAAACCATAAGGTCATAATATATCCCTTGAAACCTGGACTTAAAATCCGTCGCACTTTGGGGTTGACTTTCTCATAAGTCTCTTGTGTGAGGTGATTTTACATTATTATAGTGGTAAAACGAATCCAAATACAACCTTATTAGTAGGTAAAAATAGTTACTGAAAAATCTTGTTTTAACGATAATTTTGTGTAAAACTGCCTTGTACAAATACGTCATTTTCATGTAGAAGAAAATGTAGTTAACTTGAATCAACATTCAACGCGCACTAATTGATACAAGGAAAGTTGACGAAAAATTTCATTGAATTTGGACTTCCCAACTCAAATAATATGTATACAAAATTACAAATCATTATCAATTATCAATTGATCATCAGCAATTCAGCATCGTCATTGTCATCATCCAATTAATTTGTCAACATGATTTTCGTATCAATCAAATTTGAAGTCGTTATTTCCGGATTTTTCTCATCCCTTAACTTTATATGACTTAAATTTATTCATTCACATTATCTCTAATTTCTTGCCTCTTGCTTTCGGTACACTCCATGCCAACTCTCATTATTTCAAGGTATTACAACTGAATCTGATCGAATCAATGATTCCAATGACAGCTCAGCTGAACAAGATGCATCAGGTTAACAAACTAACGTTGACATAACCCGAAAACCGTCAAACCGATTCCAAAACCGGATCCTGGGAGGAAATTCACAAGCATTGGGTTAATCGACTAGATGGTCTACGGATGCTAGTGAAGCGCCACCCGTCTTTCACTGTCATCCCTATATAGAGTAAATACAATCATTAATCTTATACTGAAATTTACATTTCTACGCTAGGAAATTTATCAGTAAATCGAAATCTTCGGAATTGGTTACTACTGACTGTCATCTCAAATGTGGTACTCCGTAAAACAGAGTCACGGTGATCCTTATAACTTTTACAAAACAATTGCATTGGTGTAATGACTTAAATTAATAATACAGTACCTTGAAGTGAATCGTAAAGATATGACGTAGCTGAAGGTTTAAGGATAACGGTTATCAGGTCCTCGAGATAGCCAAAAATTGCATACGCATAGTTTCCTGTAGTCACCATAACATCAAGAAAAGCTATGTAAGAATTAAGATGTCCTATATTTTAGGTGATATAAATATATAATCTTATGAAACAATGCATACGAGTATACGACATATCAACCCAAACACAACAATGGGATTACAATATAGTAACATACTTCTTTACTATAAATGAGAATTAAGATGTTGGTTTCCTATATTAAGCTGTATGAAAGAAGAGACGTAATTATCTTGGTGAAAATATGACAAATGTATATAACATGTTAACCAACACAACAAAGTTAAATTACCGAGTACAAAATTTTGGATGAAATAGACATGAATCATTTGTGAAATACTTGTATGATCATTCTTACCCAAAACCCCCAAGGTTTGGCAAACTGCAAGCATCACCTTAATTGAAAGCTGGTAATAAGCCTTGCTTCTTTGGATTTCTTCCCTTTGTTTGAATAAAAAGACATTTGAATATGGGCAGTAGGGACTACTACAAAGCGGTATTCCCAACATGGCATGAGGGATTATATATTTTCAAGTTTCATCTCAAAAACGATAATTGCAGCCTAATCACGGTTGTTGCACTTTAAAATTAGCCAAGATGCCTACAATGTAGTCATATCATAATAACCTCCAAAACTTCTACCAAATGGATAAATGTAGTATCGCCCTACAAAATTTGATACCATGGTCCTATAAAGGCCTCAAGACAAAACATTGACAAACTTGGCTTTTAGGATCCCATCATCAAGACAGCAATTTCCCACGCGCCTCAACATATATAGATGAATGCAAAAGTTCAACTTTGGTGATAAATAGAATCAAAGATCATAAACAAAACGACCCCTTATAATGTTATGTCTCTCATTTTGTAATTGTATGCATAAAACGATTTCACACAAGACTGACTATTGTTAGTATTCTACGATCCATTACCAAATTCCAGCACTGGTTACTAGTTAGTCTGTGCTCACCAGTACAAACATTACTATGTCTCACAGTTTTAACTTTTAACTGACTAATTCAACACCCAAATCTTACTACACTCCAGCTTTTCTTATAAACATGGAGTAATTAATGTGTATGACAAACATGTATTCCAGCAAAGGACACTACCTTCTACTAATGTCAGCCATATGGAGTGATTAAGGCTCATATAACACTTAATTTAGAGCACATATGCCAACAATTAAGAATATTATAAGCTCTAATAAGGACAAAACGTACATATATATGTATATGAGTAAAACGGGTCAAATACTATCTCATATAAATGAGACAAAAGTTTGTCATTCCCTAGATATTCTGCCTTTTGCCTCATCTATTTATTTGACCCGTTTTTGTGGTTAAGATCCGTTTAAACACCAATTTGTGATATAAATATTACTTATGTAGTGTGAATCCTAATTCACAACCACATATCAACCCCAAAGTCCACCCATTGTATATCTCACAAGCTGTCAAACTTTCTCAACTCAAATAAATGCAGTCATGTTCTTTGTTACACTCATTATATAACTCCATTCCCATTGTAATCATTCTCTAAACATGATTTAATAATCTTAACTTCTCCATCCAATCAAAACCCACGCTTACATAAACTACTGATAACACATGATATGTTCGGGTCGGATTCTCTCCATTTCTCAAAAGAAATGGAGAGGCAAGTACCTATCAACGGTCTGGATCGCATCTTGATAATATTTAACGGTTCTAAATTTACGCATAAAAATAAAGGAAACTGATGGTGAAAGAAAAAATTATTATTTAAAGAGATTGTGAGATGAAATGGAGAGAAAGGAAATAAAGATAATCCATTTTCGATATGTTCATATCCCAAAATCCCATCAGTAAGTCTTGCTTGCGACGGGTCGCGGGTTGCGACGGGTAGTTTGTGAGAGGAAATGGGTAGAGGGGACAAAG
>JAOWBH010179442.1:0-10133 GCA_028566215.1 Silene coronaria
ATGACGACCAAGGGGTTGACACAATTGTTTGAGCTACCACTTGACGACGATTTTATTAAATGTCATAAAATCATGCCGGATATTAAACATGTGGGACAATCATCACTGTGTGGTTTGCGAGAGGTGTAGAACGAGGTGTCTACACCCTTATATACTATAAGAATAAAAATTCTCAAAATTTTCCCTTAAAAAAAATCCACTTAAATAAGGAAACTTGCAAAACATTTTTTTCAATATATAAACTGAAATCATTAGTTTTGTCTTAAATCATTAAAATACACATTTCATGACATTGCTCAATTTTCTTTATAACTTTTTCAATTTAGTTTGTTTTTTCTCATATTAAAATAAAAAAGGTAAAATATGAAAAATCAATGACATGTAAATTAAAAATGGGTTATTTCATGCCATTAATCCATCCTATATCCCTTCTTTTCAAAATACTCCATTCTATATTTCATCTCATATTAATCTTATCTATCCACTCATTTTTTCTTAAATTAGACCGATCCTTTTGTTTACTTTGTTGTAACAGGTGATACTCATTTGGCTGTAGGTTTCCTTCTTTTCTATATTTAATTCAATAACCCTCTTATTCCTCCATTACCTTCTTCACTCTTCTTATTTCATCTTTCTTCTTCATCCTTCTCAACAGATTTTTTTTCCATTTAAGTATCTTCTCAATTATTTTTTTTTTATTTTACCATATTTTTCCCAAATTCTTCATATAGTGAAAGAAAGGTAATTTCTCTTCTTCATCTTCATCAATTTCAGCAAGTCCAAATCTGAGGAAACTTTTCATATGCAAACATCAACTCCCTGCGAAATTAAGGACTGTGAAGAATGAAATTGATGTGGGTAGAAGTAGGGCTGTTCAATGGTGCGGGTCAGCTCGGCCCAGCCCGTACTAGTGGGCCGACATTTTCCAGCCCGGGCAGCCCGTAGCCCAGCCCGCTCTACCCGGGCCGGGCCAGTGCCAGAGATTTTCGGCCCAGCCCGGGTTGGCCCGATAAAATATTGAAAAAACACAAAAAATACACTATATGGGTTGGGCCCGGGCCAGAGAATATGCAACCCAGCCCGGCCCAGCCCAGCCCACCCCCTATTTAGTGCTGGGCATGGGCCACGAATCGTCAGCCCAGCCCACCGCACAGCCCTAGGTAGAAGGTTCTATGGCTGTCCATTGTGGCCTGTAAGAACCCAAGTTAATTAAAATTAAGAACCCAATTAACAAAAGTAAAATGAACATAATAATTGAAAATAATCCAGGTTAATTAAAATTAAGAACTCGGATGAGAGGATAATGATGAATTAACATCTAATTAGACCTTTGAAAACAGATTGAAAATAATCTAATTTTTTTTTAATTTGGGCGAAATACATTTTAAGAAAAAAAAAACTGCAAAATTGTAATTGAAGTAGAAGGACATACCTTATCCATGAATTATGGGTAGATGAGAGGATGAAGAACTTGGCAATGACAAGTGATGATGGAAGATGATAATGGAAGCTCAAAGGTGAATCTTTAAAACAGTGAAAAGGATGGGTTAAAAGTAAAAAAAAAAACACAAATGAAATAAAGAAGAGGGTGTGGGTTAAAAGTAAAGGGGTATGGTAACCTGTCCAACAAAAATGAGTGGATAGATAAGATTAATATGGGATAAAACATAGGATGAAGTATTTTGAGAAGAATGAGCATATGATGGATTAATGGCATGAAATAATCCATTAAAAATCTATAAATAATACACTAAAAAGTAAACGCTCTACAAATATCGTGCATGCACGCGCGGGATCTACACTAGTTTTTCATAATTTTACCACGGACAAATATGCTTGACAAATGGCAATTGCACTAGCTCAATGTTAATATTTTTTGGGCTTTTCAAAAATCATGATAAAAAAAAGCCCTAAGGCAGTGGATAAGCTAGCGATATTACCCGTAGGGTGAACTCTAATGGTTAAAATTTAGACATAGCAACAGTGGCATGAGTGACCCGCACTCGAATTGACCTGAGCTATTCAACTCGACCCGAATGTTTATTATTGTAAACTGACTGTCATCTTCAAATAACTTCAAAACAATCCACTCACAAATGACCGAACTCGAAATGCCTCGGACAGACTCGCATTATTGCAAACCCAAACAATTTGAATCCAAACTGACCGAACTGATTGACCTGTTTGCAAGGGATTATGAAATTCACATAGATCTCAGATTCAAGTCTCCTAAAGGTCAATCTTGTGGATTTTTTATAATCTAAAAGTTATGCCTTCTAAACTTCGAATCTGTCACCCTCGAGTAGATCCGGCAAATGGGTCATTTAGGTCGGGTTCCGAACGGGTCATTTCAGGTTAATTATCTAGTCGAGTCATTTTTGGGTTGGGTCACTCTGAGCCAGGTCATTCCGAATGTTCGGGTCACTCCGGTTAATATTTTGCTTAAAACAAGTCATTTCGGATCTTTTCGAGTCATTTGGTCATTTCTAGTCACTTTAAGCCAGATCATTTCAAGTCGGTCAGTTCGGTTCTATCGGGTCACTTTCGATCAGCCCGGTTTTTAGTTTTTACCCAATGTGCATGTAAGGTGACGACTTCGTGACCCATCAATCAAGAAAAAAGAAAAAAAAGGTGGCGATATTGCAACCTTCACTAAAACCCATCAACATTTCCATTTACTTAATTTTATTTGCATTCTCTCCCCCTCTCAATCAAGCACACATCAACGGTTACTTTTCCTGCGCACCCCTTCACTCTCAGAGTCTCATCAGTTACTTGTAATAAAAATGCTAAACCCCTTGATATTCTCTCTCCTCATAGCCGCCACGTGGCACCCGTGGATTGGCCGTACAGAAGCAGCAGCAGTTGTCCAACAGCAGCTATGGTGTGTGGCAAAGAACAATGCAGAGGACAGTGCATTGCAGCAGGCATTGGATTGGGCTTGTGGGCCCGGTGCTGCTAATTGTGGGCCCATTCAACAAGGTGGGCCCTGTTATGACCCTAATGATATCATTTCCATGGCTTCTTATGCTTTTAATGATTATTGCACTAAGCATGGTATGACTCAAGAAACTTGCAACTTTAGTAATACTGCTGATCTCATTGATCTTGATCCCAGTAAGTTCTTTTCCTTATTACCCCCTATTATTTTGCACAAATTCTTGTATGAGTAGTAAGGACAAGACAAAAGCTGAATGCTAGTGAAAAACAAAACATTTGTCTTTATATGCTGAAGTGGGATGATACTTGACCCGTTTCGTTTTAATGTTAAGAGATGCATATTCCGTTTAAGGAAAACTAACCGATTCTTTGTATTTTGATTTGCTAATTTTGTGGGTTTTTCAGGTCATGACAAATGCAAATATCCATCAAGGTAATTACTCCGTAATTGACAATGCCACTCTTTTTTGCTTTTTTAATTGATTTGGCAAAATACGTCTTGATTTTGGTTTGAAATAGAGTGTCCAAGTGTCATACCCATGTTTGAGCGTCGAATGTCGGATACAGTCTACAAAGAAATATGAAAGTGTCTTGTGTGTACACATTTTAGGCTGTCTACAAACGTAAGTGGTTTAACGACTTAATGTCTTTTTGAGGACATGGCGTTGAGTTGCGCAAATTTGGGTGATTTAGTTGCTAAAGTTGAAATGTTTTGCGGACATAGAGACTCGTGTTAGGCTTGCTGCAACTGTAATGTAATGCTTGCGGCCTGAATGTTATGTATTCTTCTGTGGAACTTATCAATGTAGTTAAGAACAATCTTGCACTTTGATTAGAAACATGTGTAGTGCCATTAACAATGTCTCTAGACCCGCACTTGTATAAACTGAGGTGAAAAAGTTTGATATCTTTCGAGTTTGAGGGTTGGTGATGGCTTAAGATATGGAAAATGACATGCCTTTATGTACATATTACCTCAAGAGGAGCTATTGTTCTTAAGTTTGTTAAATTCACCATGGACGCATTGTTCATGAGAAAGGCTTGTAAATTTTGAAATTCAAGAGATTTTCACCTTGGGTTTTGGTATGCAATTGAGTTTGTATCTAGTTGTTCACTGAAAGGATTGTAAAAGTTGAAATTAGCTAGTAGTGCTTGTTTTTCGGTGAACTGCATAGAGATAAAGACTAGTTGATGAGGGAGTGGTTCTGGTTTGTAAGTAGAATAGGTTAAAGCTTCTAAATCTTCTACTCATATAATCATAACTTGAATAGTTTCTTGTGCGAGTTGGTAGGTTATCGTATGAATGTATGATAGTTAGTTACTCTGCATTCTTCTTCCTTTTAATCCCATCTACTTGCAGCTTCTTGGCCTATGGCCCTCATAAAACTACCCAAAAAAAATAACTCGTTTAACATTATGCACATCAACATCAGTGGTCAGTGATCACTGCAATTCCTCTCCATAGTTTGCGTGTGGGCGTATGGGCCACCGGCAAACTATCTCTCGTCATTTTTAATGTTTGTAAGTCGTGAACCATTGAGGTGGGTAATGTTATTGCATTAACTCTTGAATCATTAAATCAAGGAGTGAACCTTTGGAGTTTGGCTTATGATAACATGTTTTAGAATGTAGATTCTCGTTACCATGAGATTATGAGAACAAGGGTGACAACTAAATCCGCCAACAACATTTGCGGAAAACATTATTAAACTTTCTTTGGCGAAAGCAATAAGTAATTAAGTATTCCTCTAAGATAAGGTCAATATTACTTAGTTTTATCCCTTTTTAGGTAGTTTTCTTGGATATTAGGGTAATATTGTCTAAAAATTCACTGTTGAAGTGCTGATGATGGACATCGAATAAAATGGTGTTTGTTAGCGATCTTACGGATGGATTTAACTTTAAAATTGTGATTTTAATTTTGCCTGCAGTGCTTTCTCTGTGGGAAATTCTTCCACCCCTTCAACTTCAGGGGTTATTCCAGGGAGTGAGGATTTAAGTGGCAGCTCTCGTTTTGCAAAAGTAGAGATTTCGACGTTAGCTCTTGTGGTCTTTACGGCGTTCTTATAACATAAAGAAGACTTTAGGCTATTGAAGTAACATGTAAGGTACATTTAACTGGACGTAGATCTTTGCTTTGATTCTCCCGGAGTTGCTATTTAGGAAGTTTTGTTTCTCTGATTTGATCTTTCTACATTCATGAACTTTCTTGTGAAGGAATTCAACCTGGTGCACTTGATTCAAGTGATACTTATTGTTCGATCATCATGAGATTAAGGTTATGTTTGATTGAATTTGTTGTTTCAATGGCATGTTATAAGTTAGATAGGGTAAAAGATTAGTAAAGTCTTGATTGTTTATTAATATGATGTGGCTTATTGAATGGCATTATAATTCTGATCAGCAGTTCCATTTTGCATCTTGATTCTGATTACTTTTAGCTGTTAATCTTTCCTGCTTGTTGTTGCCTCCATCTCATGGTAATCTTCCTATTTTGGGGAGATCAATCTATATACAGAGTAAGTAAACGATCACAAGTAGAGAATTGCGGGACAGTTTGCACGGAAACCAGTAGTTTTAGTATCGAAAAAGGAAAGCAGGAAGATTAGTTTGGGATGACCTGAGAAAGGAGATTAGACCATATTGTAAAAATTTTAGAGATTGTCATGACTTGTGACCATGATTTGAGGCTATATCTTTATTCTGTAGGGTAGTATACGAGATTAGACCATGACAACGATGTAGGAATCCCCAATCAACACATGAAAGTGTGATATCAACATGCTGTTGCCACAATTCATGGAGTGAAACTAGGAGAAAAGGCATGGGCTCATCGAAATGAAATGAAAGGGGATGAGAAACTAGTACGCTTGTCAAAACCTTACCTCGCTAGCTGCACAGCCGCCACACATGATGCTCTTACAAACAAGAGTTGCAGTAAGCCAGTAACGAGGTTTATTGTTAATTTCAGGGTTTTCGTTTGAATGTTTCAGAACATACATAGCTCCTCAGAATACTTCGAAGGATACCAAATGCTATATTTACTATCGCATTTTT
The DNA here is from genome assembly GCA_028566215.1 of Silene coronaria. Classification (NCBI taxonomy): domain Eukaryota; kingdom Viridiplantae; phylum Streptophyta; class Magnoliopsida; order Caryophyllales; family Caryophyllaceae; genus Silene; species Silene coronaria. Next base: position 5,998 of record JAOWBH010179442.1, read on the forward strand.
CAAAGGAAAACACCTCAAGATCACAAATTATGCTTGAATTCTGTTTGTTTTACAAACTCGAGGTAGCATAAACATTTCAGTGTCGTCAGTTTGAATTCAAGTGTGACATATTGGCTAGAGAACATGCAGCTGAACGACTCATCAAGCAGAACTGTCGCATGAAACTGTCTTTAATCGAAGGTGGAGATGAAGAAAAACAAAGCAAGGTGAGAAAAAGCAAGATTAAATTTGGGAGAAAGGATGAGAGAGTAATGTGATGCTTACATAAATGGGTAACCGGACCTTCTGCACTTTTTCTTTCTCGCAATTTCTCGCCTTCTCGAAGGTCGAAGAGCAACTTTAATTGCAGTATCAAAAACAGCTTTGACATACTGAACAATTAAACCGAATACGTTTTACACATCTACTATATGCAAAAGTATAAACTCTGGAGATTAAGTCATTGAGTGGTGCTTGACGTAAGTTCAAAAGTCGTCAACATAAAAAACGGCCTTATGGTACCCGTTATACTCAAAATTTTAGTTTATTCAAAATTTTATTACGGCGCCCATGTTTTCATAACTTTAGTTATTCAAAACTTTATGGATGATACGAATAGTTGCTTATGTAAATAAATGTAAAAAAAAAGCTTATTTAATAGAAAGGGTTATTTGACGGGAATAATCCCAACTATATTCCCAACTATAGGTGGCCTTCTCGAAATAATCTCAACTTCATTAAATCTCAAAATAAACTATACTATTAGGTCTAGAGGTGGCAATTATTGACACGACACGAAAACCCGACACGAACCCGTCACGAAGTTAGCGAGTTAGGGTCAAGACGTTTTGACCCATTTAAGTAATTGGGTTGACACGGACACGACACGAAACTTAAATGAGTCGGGTTAGGGTTGAGTTATATTGACACGAACCCGACACGAATAACCCATTTATTAAAAAGTTTCATAATATATTTGGGATAAATCAATAATCCAACTAAACAACTTAAAAATAAGCATTTTTCATTCATCATTTTTGTGATAATAGGCTATAAAGCTTAGTTTATTCGATTAGTTTATTGGGTTAAACAGGTTAAGTGGGTTAAAAATGACCTGCTAAAAGATAAATGGGTTAAACAGGTCGGGCTGGGTTATGAAAAAATTAAATGGGTTGAGTTAGGGTTGAGACAAATGACCCGTTTATGTAATTGGGTCGGGTTAGGGTTGGGGTAATGGTGACCCGTTTAAAGTTGACACGAATACGAACCCGACATGACCTGATCTGTTTGCCAGGTCTACATATACGAGTTGAATTTGAAGATGGTAATTATGCTTCTCAAAGCTTGAAAGGCTGAGATGAATTATCATGGTCTTGTGGTTGAAGAAGTTATTTGTGAGAGTGATGGGTTTGAATCTGTTGGTTAATCTGTTGAAGAAGTTATTTCTTGAAAGGCTTAGTTAAACGTGTTGGAAACTAGGTAGATTCGAACCCTAAACTCCGTTGGATTATTCGACACAATTGTGGGTGGACATGTGCCCATTGGCACTTTCCGATATCGATCTCTAGACTTCACTTCACATCGACTTCTTCATAATTATATAAAAAAAAACCTTAATAAAATAAAGATTTTTCCCTAAAAAAATAGTATTGGAATAATGTGCAAAATAAGTAGACCTTACAAATAGGACAATCGGGTTGGGTTCAGGTCGGACGAGTTCGGGTAGGGTTCGGGTTGGATCAGATCGGGTCTGTAACATTATCGGGTTAGTTTGGGGCAGGTTATTACAGGTTACGGGTGTTTTTGGGTATGTTGGCCGGGTCATTTTTGGGTCAAACGGGTCGGGTTCTTTCCGGTAGAAAAAAGTGCATTTTAGATTATTAGTACCTATTTATAGTTTAGTATTGATATTCTTTATTTTAACGTAAATAATATTAAGCGTGACTTCAAATTAGTCCTTTCGGGCATTTTGAGTGAATCAAAGTCATGTTTTTTTGGGTTATTTTTGTGTTGGGTGGTTGGATAGGACCTTTCGGATCAGGTCAGTTTCAAGTCAACAAAAGCTCGGATCATGTTAAGGGTGGGTCGGGTCAATTCGGGTTTTGGGTCACATTAAAGTGTTGCAATTTGGATCAATTTGAGGTATCGGGCCAACCTTTTTGAACCGAGTCAATCAGATCCATCCCGGTCAGGGACGAATCCATCCCGGCCGGGACGACCCTCAACGCTTCTTTTATTTTCCGGTTCATTTCTTCTTGTTTTGTAAACACTATATATACCCAAACTTTGTAATGTTTGGGCACGAAACCCTAGATCTCATTTTCATATTTTTATGGTTTTAAACCATGTTAATATTTTCTTAATCCTCCTTTAATTAAGCATTAATATCTCTTTAATTAGCCTTAATTTTTGGGTTGTAAAGAAGATTGAAGAAATTCCTCTTCCTAATCAATCCAAGTTTCCCTCTTTTCTTGTTTGTTGGTATAATTTCTCATCCTTTACATTGTCTTACTTTATTTTATTTTCATCTCATTAATTAGTTAATAATTTGTTTGAATCATGTTGTTTGTTGTTCCTTTCATGTTGAATCTTTATTTTGTTGTTTACATTTCTTTGAGTATGTGTGAGTAGTTTTATACTACGGTTTAGGTGCGATCCTTTGCGGAATATGTGGGGTGATTATTGTTAGGATTGTCGATGAAAATGATGTGGATTTTGCCTTCATGTTCATGCTTGTGTGGTGTGGTGTCCTATGGAATGCTTGAGTGAAAACTCCTTCTTTTCCTCATCTCACAAAAAAAAACCAACTCGTTTTTGGGCGAAAGTTTTAACTTGTTATTAGGTTGTACATGTTTGTTGGGGTTTGGCTTGTCCTCGTGAAAACTTGACTTAGGTTGACTTTGAGACCGTCTTACATCGAAAGGTGAAGGCCACCCTCGACCTTGACCACTTTTCCTCATAAATCTAGACTTTGATCAACCCATTCCTACCTAGGTGACTCCGACTACCTTAGTTCTTCTCTTATTTGATTTAAATATCTCCACTTTGTTTAGCTTCGTATCTTCTTTACATCTTAGTTAGGTTATTATCAATTCGAACTCATTTACTAGGCTAAACTTAGACTTAATCTACCCTAGCATAAAGCCCCACCATCTCCGTGTTCGATCTCGACCACTAGCTACATTTTAGTCGAGTTAAAAATCTTGTTTGACTATAGGTGACACGATAAAACCCGACCCGTATTTGACCTGACCTTGAATTCGACTCGCCCGACCCGTTTGACAAGTGTAAATGAATGCATAAGTGTTCATGATACTAGCACATTTAGTTGTATATCTTAGTTTTTTAGTTAAGTGTTGGCATTGTGATAATAGTGGATATGCCGGAAAACAATGACTTTTAAAGAATAACGTAAATATATAAAAATTTATCACGCTCTATGGTATTAGATGTATAAAAATTTATAATACTGTGTAATATATCAATTTTAAATTACTAATTGTCATATCTATCTAATACTCCACTACTTAATGATGTTCAACATTTTTATCATGAGAAATCACAAACATTTTCCATATCACTTTTTTTTTATTTTTTTAGCATTTAATTTGTGATTCATATTATTTGTGACCTTACATTTTTCTACCCATATTCTCAATCGTCTTAATTTATCTCCAAAGGCAATGTAGAACATCACACTGAAGTTGGGTGAGTACTATGTGGAAACCGAAAAACAATAATTCCAACAAAATTGATAAAAACTAGATAGTATATCGCGCTTTGCGCAACCTATTTGTATATTTTATTAAATCTTAAACAAAATATCTAGACCTGGCAATCGGGTGGGTCGAGTTAGATTCGAGTCGAGTTATTTCAAGTTCGGGTTATTTTGGTGTCGGTTTGATTCGAGTCGTGTACATTTATGGGTCGGATCGGGTTTGGTCGGATTATTTCGGGTTATGACTTACCTCGGGTATTGGGTTGAATGTGGAACACTTGGTCGGGTGACGATTGTTAATCGGGTCAGTTCGGCTAAAATTCATATAGCGGTCCATATCAGATAAAAAAAAAAATTCAATACTACTTCTTATCGGGTAATAACGGGTCACAACTTATCCATTGTTAAGTCATTCTTTAATATTACTAGTTCGTTGTAC
>JAOWBH010179453.1:0-18799 GCA_028566215.1 Silene coronaria
TGTTAAAAGTTAACTAAAAATAGTTGCATGTTGATTCTGGCCATGAAATTTTAATATGATCTCACATGCATGTTTTAAATATTGTATGTAAAATTTCGTAAATAGTTATTTAGTTTTGCATGTTTATTGATTTTTATGAGATAAAGATCGATAAAATGAGATTATATTGTTCATAAATATGAAACAAGTTGAACAAAGAGCAGATGAGATTCCTTCGGGGACGAGACAAGCGACTAGTGCGAAAGTATGAAGGCCCCTCCAAGGGACCAAGCGGATTGGGGAAGTAGCATACAAGCTTGAACGCCCTAGTTGGAAGAAGTGCCACCCGTTCTTTCGTGTGAGCTCCAAAGCGTGCCAACATCCGTTCCAATCAACTTCCAGCAACATGAGCCGACTACATTAGCCGACTCAGTCATGCAGATTTGAAGCGTTGCCGAGGACGACACTTCGTTTTTGTTTTTATATTCTAGTAGTACTCCAAGATTACTCCCCGTGTGTCGAATCTTGGAGCTAGGTTTTTAGTTTAAAATACGTTTTTAGGCATTTAGAAAACGTATCGCTATTCCGCACTTTCAATGTTTCCTAGCCTTTGTAATATCAAATTTCCCTCTTTGGGGGTACTAGTCAATCAATTTGCTTCCTATCACAGGCTTTCTTATTTACTCATTGCTTGCATTCTTACGAACTGTTGCCTTCAATTCTTACAAACAAACATGTGTGCGTCGATCGTTGATGATCGAGACTAGGATCCCGACTCAGACAAACCGAGACCGCTAATAAAGCACTAGTGAGCGATCCCTCACTAGTGTTTGACGTTCAAGCTTGCATTCTTGTCACGAGATTAGACAAGGGTGCGCTCCACATTCCGGCTCAAAGTACCGGACCGTGACACATTGGCTAGTTGGGTCCTCTTTATAATCTATTTATAATCTGTCATCACTGACGCCTTTTTTACATGATGATGGTCCTAGCAGCGATCTAATTGATAAATTTCTTACGAAAGATTTTTCTTTAAAAGAATATTCACAATCATTAATAGCAAAACCAAAGAATTAAGAGGATATTTTTTTGACTTTTTATGCTTGATGGCCTGCCCTTAGGTAGAAAGCCTTCTTGAAAAATGTGTGTGATTATTTCTTCATAAATTTGGAGGCATGCTAAGGAATTATTTGATGTGTTTAGAAGACATAAAGCCACAAAGCAGGCCTTTTTTAATCATATAAAATATAAGAGCACCTAGATGACTTCCTCAAAGAACATATATCATAAATAAGGGTTCACATACTTTCATCTGGGACATATCAATGCAAACCCCTCCATGTGGGGACAAGGTGTGACCTTCAATAGATGTGGCCCCGCCATACGGTACAATTGGCACCTGCTCATAAAACAACACAAAAATTGAGCTAAAACACTGAGATTTGACCAAAGCTACACGCCCAACAAAAATGAATCAAATTTGAGAAAATTTTGATGTATAGAAAACGAGAAATGCAAGAGCCAATCAAAACTGCTTTTAAACCCCAAGAAAAAACAAAAACCAGACAGGCCCGGAGTACCTTGTGCCTGTTGCAAGACTTGACTATCAAAGAAACTTCTCTTTCAGACCTGCAAACAACAATGATAACAGCGGTTATTGATACAAGGAATTATTTGTAAAAATGACATAGCAAAGCATAGGAGATACATCATTGTCGGGAACTGTATCCATCAACGGAAAAAAAAATAGTCGAATAAAAGCAGGCAAGGGGCCCAGCGAAAGAGAGACAAATATGTGTGCCACTGTGCCCTACTTTTATCCTGTTCCAAGGTATTGCAATTCGCAAATATGAACTGAAATAACAGTCTCCTTATTCATAGAAATAATCCCATTGATTCCTTAATTTCAGTGGCGTAGTGGTTTTTGTTATTTCAAAATCGCCAGTGATCAGCCTCATGCTTCGACACAAAGTGACATTAAACAATGTTCTCTTCTCAAAGTGCGTTCAAACAAATGATCCTAGATCATCAAGCACAGGGAGCTATATTAAATTCGTCTAACAGATTTACCAGCAGTCTTTCCATTCAGAAAACTTTAGCATCTTGGGATGCAAAAAAGCAACACATTCTCCTCAGCATAATTTGCGAAATATCAAGACTGTGATTGATTATATTAGAATGACAAGTAAATGAAGTTACGGACCTTGGAAAGAGAACAATATCGGGAATATTAACAGCTTTGTGAAAGCTGTTTTGTGGCTTGCCATGAAAGAACCTTTCATCATAATCCATGGTCATGTTCTCCTGTCAAAGGACAATGATGGGTATGAACCAGCACCTAAAATAAAATAAAAAAATTCGGACTCCACAACCATGCAGGGAAAAAAAGGAAACACTATTGCCGACTAGGAAGGCAAATTTTGATAACAGATGTAGCTGTCATTAGCCAATTAAGATTTCCTCGGTGAACTATCAAAGATGCAAAGGCCAAGCAAATAACAATTCTCCCATAGAAACGCATGTTTCCTGATTCCTACACTTATACTATCTTAGTTAGCGGTCTTACAACATTAGGTCCGAAGCTTGTTCCATTAATGCAAAAAAAAGATATCAACTTCACCCACCAGACCACCAAGTTATGTGGAAAGAATAAATTCCACGCCACAATCCGTAAAACAAATAGTACAGAACCATACAGTTAAAAAAATGGGATGTGGGTTACAGAAAAAATACCCCACAAATACCCTTGAGATCCTCTATAAGCTCTTGTGGAACACCCTTGTGAGTACCCTTTACCACAAACTCTGTGCTTCCTTTGCCGCCAATACTAACACCTCTGTGCATCATTTAACAAACAAACAAAGGAAAGTGCTAAATTATCCTAAACCCTTTAAAGAGAATAGCACCTATTCACCTAAGCGGGAAATGATCATTAAAGTATATGCACTTCTGACGAGATATAGCACTCAGTCAATGCAAACCACAACACAATTTTCATTATGGACCATACAGAAAAGTAGAATTAGTCTGAAGTCACATAGTGGTAAGATTGCTTAAGAAGCGTAGGGAAAGGCCAACTCCACAGACCACAGGCAGTACCAGTACCACCAGTTAAGCATAAGGAACGATCAAATCCACAAGCAAAATACTCCCTTCATGCCAAATATATCACACAAATTCTTACTTGTGACGACTCACAACCGATTTAAATAATGTTAATAAGGAAAGGGGGTTGAGAGACATCACAAGCCTGTGAGTCTGTGACTGTCACAAGCAATATTTTTTTTATATCATCCCTTTTCACTTCTGATTTTGCTCAAGAAAAATTGCCCCTTTCAGAATATAGTAAGGAAAAAATTAGTGAACATCCATCCAATATTGTCCATAGTAATCTAAGTGTAAAAATGTCCCCTTTCAATTACATCTCCTCATTTATTCATAACTAAAGGGTAAACATGTTATTTTATCACTTTTTCTTAAGTAGAACATTTATTTAGCTAAAAGGGAACAATATAAGTGTCATCAAGACTCGAAAGAGTCATATATAGTCGAGTTTGATGGTACTCAATCTCGGTACCATCCCCAAGGTCAAATGATGGTATAATACCATCAAAACTGAAGCTAGGGAAAACAACAACCATTCATATAACATCAAAGAACACACAAAACAACCAAACTACTCCCTTCGTCCCAAAAACCAATAATTCATTCACTGTTTATTCCGTATTTTAATCAAAGGTAAACAAATGATCGAGGCGGAAAGAGTACAACATACACAAAGTGACAAAGCATACCCACATGCAATAATCAATATAAACAAACAACATCGAAACATTAAAAAGATTACATTTTTAAGCAAAACAAAACCAGAAATTAAAAAATAGGTAATCAATTAATCATCAGGAGGTTCAATACCGAGCATTGGGATCAGAATTGTCAGAAAATGAAGGGTTTTGTTGAAGATGAATGATAAAAGAAGCAGCTGAAATGGGCACCAAGTAACTGAACCGCCATTGAAATGGGTTTTTTCTTGATTTAACCCCTAAAACGACAGCGTTTTGGGTGGTAGAGGTGGAGAAGCCATGAAAGTTAGAAGCTTTAAGATGTGAATAAAGGCTTCGAGAGGTAGAACGTAGATGAGAGTACCACCATGAATAAACCATGGTTTCTTAACTGCTTTAAACAGCTTTACTTCGATGGAGTTTGAAGGATTGCTAATGCCTACGGATTAATTTTGCTAAACAATGGAATAAGCAGTGCGGAGCCAGGAATTAGCCCAGCGGGGACGAAAAATCGCGGGGTACTGGTAATGGTGTAAGACAAACGCGAAAAAAGTGAAAAAAATTAACTAAATATTTTAAAATTTCTGGCGGCCAGCGGAGGCGACCGCCGCTGCTAGCCCCCTAAATCCGGCACTGGAAATAAGTGAGTTGTCATGGATTAGGCTCATTTGTTTTTAATGCTTGACTTGATGAAAAATAAAAAATTGTTAAATGTGATCGGGAGCGGATTATTTGTAGATAATGAATGAACGTAAAATTTTGGGGTAAAGAAGTTCTTTGCGTGGTGATTTTGTATTATGTTCCATATTCAATAAAATGTACGTTTGGTTGTATGTGAAATTTTGATTGGGGTGAAGTAATTGGCTTTTGTAACGCATTGCATCATATACATTTCATGCACATAACGGAACACAATTTCATAAAAGAAAAACAGTTAAATATCAACAAGTAAAGCAGATACGTGAATGTCTTATATATGTGCTTTTTGAAGTAGTAATAGTGTTTGTCTGATTAACGTACTTTTACTTCTAATTCTAAATAAACTTTTTTTCTTTGTTCCAATCCAGGGTCCACCTTGCAATATTCTCCTAACACGAAAGAAAAATTATTTTATTATCTCAGACTCTCAGCCATACGAGTTCAACATACAATAGCATGATATTATACTCAAAATACATTGTGTAATACGGAGTAACTTACACAGTATTTTTGTAACAATTCGTCGTAGTAATTGACAAACTTCGAGTGATAATTGGTCCGATATGGAGTGAACATCTCTTGTGCCCACTTGAACAAAAACCGAAATTAATCAACCAGGAAAGCGAACATTTTGTCACATACTCATACTAAACACGAAACGATAGGATATTTAACATACTTATATTATTCGAATACAAATATCCTATGCTAATATCATATTTCCTCTTTTTTATTTCACCACCTCTAGTATCAATCTATTTGGGTGATGTGTTGTAAATGCATTACGACGTAAGATGAGATACAAAAATAGGACAATGGATCGTTTTCTTGTTATTCAACAAGAATACTTGAGGAAGAACAATGTAACGGCATTCTCTTTCAGGTGTTCTCTACGGCTTTGTCCTCATAAGCACATACGAAGAAAACATCACATTTTGCTTATTTCAAAGAACAATATCAAAGCCCTTTTGCTTACACAAACAAATAAAATACATTAACCTTCTCCATTCACAAGCAAATAAAATATGTTATATTGTGCTTACACAAACAACAATTACAAGTAGCTAGAATTCATTATTTTATCGATTAATTTTTTTTTTGGTGAAAAGAAGCGGGAATAAAACCCAGAAAATAAACGACGAAACTACACCAACTAGAAAACGAATAAATTAAAAAACAAAGCAAAATGAAGAGGGATAAGACGAGGGCACGCAACACCTTCAACATCTTGCTGGACCAATTTAAACAGCTGGCTCGGCACATTCTATCGATTTGTGAAACGAGAAAATCAGAGAAGACCCGAAAGAAACCATCCACGACATCGATCATAGTTGAAATGACAAAAATACCCATTTGAATCCGTGACTCAAGTGAAGAGTGACACCACCACCACCACCACCACCAACTTAACAATCTTGATGCCACCGAATTCTCTTTCCTTCTGCATATGCTTTGATACTTAAATCCTTTCAACGCATATTCCATCGTTTTCAATCTCAATTTTAATTCCCTTTTTATTTGAATCACACACATTATAAACTCACATCCTCCATTTATTCATTTACCCAACATCAATCACAATTCACAATTTTAATTTCATAACATTTTCCCAATTAATGATGAACTAAGAATCAACAATCTTAACTTTCCACCATTGTTGATTGTTTTTCACCTTTAATCTTCAATACCCATCTCATTGATTCTCTAAAGGTGATCTAAGCTTTATGCTTTTTTGAATAATTGTAACAAATGTAGTTTAAAATTTAAATCATATTATCATGTTTGGCATAATTGGGTATTTTTGTTTTGGGTTTTATTTTGTGTTGATTTGCAGTTTTTCTTGTTAATCTTTGTTTTAATTGAAGTGGGTAGATCTTAATTTTTGTGTCTTGATATATTTTTGGCATGTAATTGGATGTTAATTCACTTAATTGTTAGTATAACATGCTAATTCATGTTAATTTGATCTAAAGTTTGAATCTTTTTGATGAATTCATGCCTGTTATGTGCTACATTGTCTTTAATTTTTCTCAATTTTCTGCAATTATGCTTCAAATTGCAGCAATTTTCGATTTTTATTATGATGTGTGCATTTGAAGTTTAGATCAACTCTTTTAACTCCAGCAATCTCATATTGAATACGTCGGCCGACCCGAAATCATGTTGGGGTTAAGGTTCTGTTGTCGTTGTTGTGGTTGGTTTTGAGGTTGGGAAATGAGAATTGTGAAATTGACAGTTTTTCTAAAGCTACCTACATAAAAGAATTGACCTCATTTTTTTTTTTTTTTTTTTTGACATTTTGGTTTAAAACATTTTGGCATGATTGGTTTAATGATGCTTCAACAAGAAGGAATCGATCTCGAGTACTGAGCAAGAGTTAGTTGCTTTTTATCATTGATGGTTAATTTGATTCACTTCTTGGAGTAAAAGTTATGCTTGTCTGTACTTTGATAACTACTTGCATAGGTAACTTTATGATCCCATTTCCCTGTGAAATTTTAATGTTGTGCGAAAACTTTGTATAGGTAACTTCTTTTTCTTTGCATTCATAACTTGAATCGATTTCATTTATTTTAAAATATTGTCGCTGTTGTATGCATCTTTTCTGTGTTTCAATTAAATATTTAGGTTGTAATTCTTGTAATGAGTTTAGCTCTTTTATGACTTTGATTATTGAATTGCAGAAGCGAGAGCAGTTTGGCAGGTTATCATGGAAATGTCGTTTACTTAGAGAATGAGATGAGGACTAGCATTGGTGGTGGGTTGACAAATTGATATTGTCGTGTCAAGGACGTATATGAGAAGATTATTCTGTTATTGTTCTTACTGTCAGATAAAAATAGCTGAGATTTGATAATTTACCAAAATTATCATGACAGACTAGCAATTCAGTTTTCTTAAGATAAGGCCAGGGCCTTGAGGTGCTGTCTCTGTGTGTCTTCCAAATAGATGTCTAAACTGTTTTGAAATAGTCAGCTTCTATTTGGGGAGACTTTTCTGGGTTTAATACTTTTGAGGTTAAATTTTGTAATTACCGTTAGCTTCTTATCATAACTGATGTCAATGGAGGGATTGGTCTCGTCTCAAGGGCATAAGCATAGTCTCCAAAGTCATGGCCGCAAAACTTCACCGGGTGGATGTCAAAAGGATCTTTGGCTTGTTGTACGAGAAGGGTCATTAGCTGATCTGGAATTAGCTTTGGCTCATCTAAAGAAGAATGGAGGTAATATAAATTTGAGGAATGCTTTTGGTCTCACTCCACTTCATATTGCTACTTGGAGAAATCACGTTCCTTTTGTGAGAAGGCTTCTTGAGGCTGGTGCAGACCCTGACGCAAGGGTGTGTTATCCTGCTTTGCTCTGCCCCCTTATTATGCTGTTTACTTACTCTAGCAATGACTTGACAGTTTAGGTTTGGGGTTCCTTTCACATGCCTTGTCTTTGATATTTTGAAATTATCTTTAAACATTAGTTTGCTTTACGCTTCCAATCTGTAATGGAGCCAAAGCTCAATATATTCTGTGGGCTTCCTTTTACTGTTAACTTATTAAGTGTTGGTCATTCGATGTAGTTTTCACGTTGGGTCATTCAGAAACAACCTTTGTGTATTGTTAACATGAGGGTAAGGTTGGGTACATCATATCCCTCTTACTCCGCCATATGTGGCGTCTTTGAGGCATGGCCCATGGGAGTGTTGTTGTTGATGAGTTTGCTTCATTGATATTCTAACTTCCTTGCATGTCTTAGTACTTTAAAATTGGTTTTGTCGTAGACTCGTAGGTTCAAAGCAATATGTGAATTTGATGCTCATTAAGTTATTGTTGCCTTGTTTCCTGCCTTCTGCACTCTTTTCAGGATGGAGAATCAGGTTGGAGTAGTCTGCACAGGGCTCTTCATTTTGGTCATATTGCTGTTGCTAGTGCTCTCCTCCAGAGTGGTGCTTCGGTCACCATAGAGGACTTGAAATCACGAACACCAATTGATCTCCTCTCAGGACCAGTACAGCAGATATTGGGCGATCAACATAACTCAGGTTTTTGAAACTCATCTGTTCGGTGGTCAGAGTATTTATAGTATCCTGTATCCCCGCGTGGAGAAGTAAATATTTTGTTGTTAACTGGAATGCTTGACCTGCCAATTGCAGTGACCACTGAGATTTATAGCTGGGGAAGTGGAACGAATTATCAACTTGGAACTGGAAACGCTCACCTACAAAAGTTACCCTGCAAACTCGACGCACTCCAGGGTTCATATATCAAGTTGACTACTGCTTCTAAGTTTCACAGTGTGGCAGTTACTGCAAAGGGAGAACTCTATACATGGGGATTTGGAAGGGGTGGCCGTCTTGGACATCCCGAGTTTGACATTCATAGGTACTCATATATTTTTGCTGCAGTGATGCTGACACCTAATGATAAGTAAATGTTTCTTCAAAGTTCACATCATGGCTACAACATCTTATATTTCAGCTCGTTATGTCTATTTTCTACAAATACAAACTGCCTGGGGTATTACTCAACATTTTTGTTGTTGATATTGAAATTTTAAATTCTGTAGTATCCTGCATTGATGTTAACTATCTCTTACGTCCTAGTGATAATATTTCCTTTCCATGCGCTAAAATTTTCTAGTGAGACTCTAGGGCAGCCCCCTAGGACCATATAGCCAGTGATGATATGCAACCAAACAGTGCTCAACTGTTCATCCTCTTAAAGTGGATTTACTAATTTTCGTTGATAGATTCACTCGAAGTCTGCTCATATGTGTGACGTAGTTGTGTGTTTCTAGGAGAATGTTTTGTTTTCCTTGTAGAAGATGGGGTTAGCATATAGCTATTACTTGTGGGCTGTGGCTTTTATGGTCAGGAGAATACATATAATTCCTCTCAGGAAATGTTAATATCTATCTACTGTTGCTAAATATATGGAGGTTTGCCTGATAAGTGCTTGTTGTGTACTGGTAGTTTACTTATGTGTCTTCTTCCAGTGGTCAGGCTGCTGTAATTACACCAAGACAAGTAGTCTCGGGTCTTGGTTCTCGCCGAGTGAAGGCAGTTGCTGCTGCTAAACATCACACTGTTATTGCTACTGAAAATGGAGAAGTTTTCACTTGGGGATCTAATCGAGGTATTATAGCAGTTTAATTGTGTAGAGGTGTTAGACAAGAGCACATTTTTACCATTTACCTTTTATTTGGTGGCTTTTCTTTGGCAAATTGTATTGATTTCATAACTTATAAAACCTTAATTTGTTCCTCGCACGTGGATAAACTTACATGTAGATATGTCCAAACTTGATATGTTTTTCTGTCTGTTACTGACGTATTTTCCCGTTCAAATTAAATTTGCAGAGGGCCAACTTGGCTATGCATCTGTGGATACCCAACCTACTCCTCGTAAGGTTAGCTCTTTAAAGCTGAAGATAGTGGCTGTTGCTGCAGCAAACAAACACACTGCTGCTGTTTCTGAGACTGGTGAAGTTTTCACTTGGGGCTGCAACAAGGAAGGACAACTTGGTTATGGCACTTCAAACTCAAGTTCAAATAATACTCCTAGATTAGTTGAATATCTGAAAGGAAAAGTACTTACTGGAGTGACTACTGCGAAAAATCATACAGTTGTTTTGGGAGCAGATGGAGAGGTACGCTTGTTTTAGATATCAGAGTTTTTGTCTGTGGTCTATAGGTCCTTTTTCCTTACTGGTGGTTTGACTGTTATAGGTGTTCACCTGGGGCCATCGACTTGTAACTCCAAGACGCGTGATTATTTCAAGAAATTTGAAGAAAAACGAGAATGCATTAATGAAGTTTCACAGGATGAAGAGACTTCATGTAGTTGCAGTAGCGGCAGGCATGGTGCACAGTTTGGCTTTAACTGATGACGGGACATTATTTTACTGGAATTCATCTGATCCTGATCTGAAATGTCAGCAGGTTGGTATTGCAGATAGTCAACTTTTTTGCAGAAGAGTTAATACCACTTCATCCATCCATGAATAATCCTCCTAGTGTGATTTACAACATTACAACTTGACTTCAGTGCCTCAATGTCCTGCAAAATGCGGGGTAAGAGGGGGACCCTTGTGTCAGCATACTCAGCAACACAAAGAGAGAGGCTGTTTCCGAAATCTTTCTAGTGTGATATGCACAAAAAATAAAAACAAAGAACATAATATTATGTGGATGTAAAAAAAAGTTGATGAAAGCTAGGAGGCACAAATCATAATGATCATAGTCCATAAATAACATACCAAAGAGGTCTCCTCCTATTGGTTAAGACGAGACAAATGTTTTTCATGGACATTTCAAAATGGAAACAACGAAGTTCATTAATGAATAGAGGGAGTACTAATCAATTTACTTCTGTTCCTTCTTACTTTTGCAGTTTTATTATTTCAATGGAAGGAAGATAGTCAGTATTTCTGCTGGAAAATATTGGAACTCTGCTGTTTCTTGCACGGGTGATGTTTATATGTGGGATGGGAAGAAAAGTAAGGATAAGCCACCAGCTGTAACTAGGCTGCATGGTGTGAAGAGGGCTACTAAAGTATCAGTTGGCGAAACACATCTACTGATTGTTGGCTCAATTTACCATCCTGCGTATCCTGGCAATGAGGTTAATGACTCTCAAACGAAGAACATTGATGCCGACAGTGAATTGGAAGATTTAGATGAGGGCTTTATGTTCAATGAGACGGAGTCTGCCAGTGCACCATCCAGATTGGAAAAAGAGGACGTTGGGAAAAAGTCAGCTCCAAGTTTGAAGAGCCTTTGCGAGAAAGTGGCTGCAGAATGTCTTGTGGAACCACGAAGTGCTTTGCAAATGCTAGAAATTGCAGATGCACTGGGCGCAGATGATCTTCGGAAGCACTGTGAGGTATTACAACTTGTTTGCAATTTTTCCCATGTAAACACGTGCAATGATTATGAATAGATGCTTTACTCATGGTTTTAAATCTTTGTTTAAGAGTTGATCTTGTAGTCAATTGTTTTAGCACCCTCCAAAACCTTGATAAGTTGGTCATTTATTGGTGTCACGTCCTGTGTATACCATGGTTGTGAAGAGTTGGTTTGTGTAATGGATGATATATGTGGTAATATTACTTACAAGAGCTTGTCATTTTGCTTTATGACTTGCAGGAGCTTGTCATTCGCAACCTGGACTATATTTTCACGGTCTCTTCACATGCTGTTGCTACTGCATCACCAGAGATTCTAGTTCACATTGAAAAGTTGCTTGATATGAGGTCATCTGAGCCCTGGAGCCATCGTCGACTGCCAACTCCAACAGCAACTTTCCCTGCTATCATCAACAGTGAAGAGGCCTACAACGACAATGAGGGTTTAAGGTTTCGAGACAATGTTCCCTTGGTTGATGCTGTATGTCAAGCTGGTAAGTTAAGATCAGAGAGCTTTCTGCTGCCCATGAATGATGCTAATCAAGAAACCAATAAGCAAGTTAGAATACTGCGCAAAAAGCTGCAACAGATTGAGGTTCTTGAGGCAAAACAATCGAAGGGGCATGTTCTCGATGACCAACAGAAGGCCAAGCTGCATACAAAGGCTGTACTTGAGAGCTCCCTTGCTGAGCTTGGTGTTCCATCTGAGACAACTACAAAACCATCAACTTCAGTCGCATTATATGGTAAGGGCTCTAAGAAGGCAGGGATGTCTAAGAAGCAGAAGAGAAAGACCAAACTCAAAGAATGTCAGGTCGAATGCACTGCCTTATCAGGCAGCAAAGTGGAGCCACTTCCTTTTAACACAGTTCTGGATGTTCAAGTTTTAAAATCTACTGATGAAAAGGTGATTTATCTATGCATTCTTTCTCGATTTTGTGTTTTTTCTTTAGCTGTTAGTACGTTGTTTAAGTGGGTTAAGGGTTCATTGCGGTAGAAATTGGAAGACAGACTTTTTAACCTAGTGCTATAATAAACATCTAAGAGGATAATGTTTTGGGCATCCCTAACATCTACTGTAGTTGCTCTATCCAGGGTTGGATTTTATTTTAACTTTTGTAACTAGTGGAATAAAGCAAAATGGTTCACTAAATTATGTGAATATGTGGCCATCTGCTCCACTTTGTTACGAGATAACTGTCAATGGAGCTCTCAGTGCAATTTTCATTTTGGGTTGTCCGAGAACAAACACCCGTGTGTCAATTCAAAGTTATGTCTGTATATTACATCGGACCCTTTTAATCCACCATCTGCGGGATCCTTTGAAGCATTGGGTGAAGCTGCAGCTGCTGCTGCTGTAAAGATGATTTTTTTTTTCTTTTTGGGTGCTCAAGTAAGCGTCAGGGTTGTTGCTGTCACTTGAATGCATACATATTTTCCCTTTTAGGCTAATTTGGTTGATATATCTTACGGAAAGTCTTTGATAGCCGCATAGGTAGTTTATTAGATAATTAACCTAGTTCTTGACTAATTGTGCAATTGACAGATTGCAAATGAACCTAAGGATGCAGTCACCAGAGAGACCCCTGTTGCCTTTCAGAAGAAAAATGATATAGATATGAAGAGTAAAGGTTCATCAGCGGTGGCGACCAAGAAGAAAGGAAGGAAGGGAGGTCTGTCTATGTTTTTGACTGGTGCTCTTGATGAGCCAATCACAGTAATTGCTACTCCACCACCACCTCCCAAAACTGAAGGCCCTGCTTGGGGCGGAGCTAAGGTTTCAAAGATGTCTGCTTCTCTCCGTGAGATCCAACATGAGCAAAAAAAATTGACGGGAAATCTTCCCGCCAAAAATAAAGACAAGCTTGAAGACTTGTCTGATGATAAGAGGAATGGGAAGATTTTACTGAGTTCTCTCCTGCCTTCAAATCCCATTCCTATGGTCGCAGCTCAGGCGCCACAGCCATTAGAGGGAGATTCAGGCATACCTCCTTGGGCTGCTTCTGGGACTCCGCCTCATCTCTCTCGGCCTTCTCTTAGGGATATACAGATGCAGCAGGTACCACTAAATTGTTTTCCTTTGTATGGTAAGGGTGTGTACCTCCTACTTTTCCTGCCTTGCCATGTGGAGGATTCATTGAGCGGTATATTTATTGTATTTCGTGTCATATGTCCATATGTGAATTAGTAGTGATGATTTAGCAATGATATTAACAGGTTAAAAAACATAATCTTGCTCAAAGCCCAAAGTCAAGGACAACAGGGTTCTCAGTCACCACAGGCCAGGGCTCACCCTCTGACTCTGGCACACCAAGCCGGTGGTTCAAGCCTGACATTGATTCTCCCTCGTCCATTCGGTCCATCCAAGTAGAAGAAAAGGCAATGAAGGAACTCAAACGGTTTTACAGCACTGTTAGGGTAATAAAAAACCCGAGTTAACTCCTCCTTTCTTTGCTTAGCTGGTTAGATTCATATAACCATAGTCTCAGTAGCAGAGTAAAGTCTTAAACTTATGTTTTGTACATTCCCTTAGGTAACTCGTAAAGTGAATTTAAAAAAGAATAAAGTAGTCGTCTCGTGGTAGGTTAGAATTTAGATGATGATGTACAATTGGTCTAGTTTTTTTCATTTCCATTTGGTTAATTAAAAGGTTGAATATTATAAGTAGCCTTCTTAAATATCTTGTTTAAGGAGATTTGAGGTCAAATAATTCGGCATCTCTAGTAGAAAAACCGTAGGAAGTTGCCGACTGTATTTATGAAGTAGTTGTGTCGATGGCATGTCGTTGGCATCCATCGTTGCTTTGTTTTTATGCAGTAGTAGTGTCGATTGTATATATTAGAATAGTTGCGGATTTCAGACAATTGTATTTCCAATCCCCTTGTAAATAATGTTACTAATAAGTCTTGCTAAGGGCAGACAGTTTGGAAGTCTTCTGCTAGTTCACTCTGGTTATACATTGCTTATTTTATGCTCCTTAATTTGACAATCATTGCCTGTCGGTCTCAACACCGGTGTGCGGCAAAAGGATGCCATGAATCGAATTTTGAGGTGATGGGCTGGTTCAGATCTGGAATCATGATCTCGGCTCTGTAATAAGATCTATCTGGGTACAAAATTTCCGGTTCTAGATCTGACTATTCGCAAAGTCCAATGTGCGTGGATTGGATTTGTCCAATTAGATTGTATAACTATAAACTATAAACGTTAGGGTTCTTCCATCAAATGATCCAAATTGACCCGACTACATCTCACTTAACTCGAATGTTTATGGTAACAGTAACCGTTGTACCTAATTAACTTTGATAACAACACTAAAAAATGACCCGATCCGAAGTCTTGTAACCGGAAATGACTGACACGAGGTAATCTTAGCCGCATCCGACTCAATTGACCAGTTTTTCAGGTCTAAACCTTACCTGACCATCACCCCAGACAATCCAACCATTATCCTCGAACGACCACCATCAGAAACCTTTTTTTTTTTTTTGGGCAGCTGTAAAGAAAGAGTCCTATATTCTCATGGCCCTATATACAAGGCCATGAGCTACCTTATTTAAATTTCTCGAAAAATAACTAAAACATAAACAATGAAATGAAGCGAAATAGTTGGATAAGTCTTCCGGAATGCTTTTAATGATGTGATGTTCAATCTCAGATCTTGCTAAGTTTAAGCCTCATACTACAAAAGAATTTAAGCCTCACACAAGCCAAACCTACCTTCCAAATCACGTCCAATAAACCGCCTTATTCAATCAACCCATTACAAACCGACTCAATAAGAATGTCCATGTTCGCCTATTGTAAGTTACCGAACCACTTCACAAACAACTAGAACATAAATAGATTTGACTACAACTCGTCCAAACCTGATAAATCTAGAGCGGGCAAAAAATGACATGACTTGAAAACACGACATTTGAACCCGACACGAAATTAACATGTTTGGGTTGAGGCTTAATGACCCATTTAAGTAAATGGGTCGACACGAATACGACACGAGATTTAATTGAGTCGGTTTTGGGTTGAGCTCTCTAAACACAAACCCGACACAAATGACCTATTTACTAAATTAAAATTAATTTTTCTTAATCCCGCATCAAATAAATATACTTACACTTTCCAAATATAGACACGACACGAACCCGACACGAATGATTTATTTACTAAATTAATATTAATTTTTCTTAATCCCGCATCAAATAAATATACTTATACTTTCCAAATATAGACACAACACGAACCCGACACAAAATTAACGAGTTAGAGCTGAGACTCAATGACTCATTTATTAAATGGATTGACACGAACAAGATACGAGATTTAAATGGGTCGGGTTTGGGTTGAAAAGTTCATAATCCCTTTACATGTGACACGAACACAAACCCAAACCCAACACGACCCGATCTGTTTGCCAGATCTGCTTAAATCCCAATACCAAACGAACACCGTCTAACAAACCCGACCCAAACATGAACAATCCCACAATCCCACAATCGATCAAGTAAAGTCGTAAAGACGTTCATAGCATTATGTCAACCGTGACAACTAGAAGTAGAAAATGAGTACAAAGAACTTATCAAGTCTCTTGTGATTCTTGTCTCTTTATTTTTCGTATGTCCCAAATTTTACCCACTTTTTTCTTCAATTTTTAAATTATCTTCCATTAATTACGACAAATTAAACTTCCTTAATTACCCAAAATCAACTGTTAGTCAACTTTTCCAAAAAGACTCAAACTTTATAATCCAAATCAATTATCTTAAATCCTTTCTCAAATGTCAGGTATACTATCTTTCTCAATTTTTCTGGGTTTTGTTTGTATTATGAATTATGTTGATATTTTTGCAGTGATTTTTGTTTTTCACTTTGTTACTGTTTTATTTTATCTTGGTTCATTCGGAAACAGTATGGCTGCGGACATCCGACCCTCCTTACCCCGCAATTTGTAGGAGCCATTAAGGCACTGTGGTGATGTTGTTGTTGTTGTTACTGATTTATATCGTTAAAGATTGAAACTTTGATTAATTTCGGGTTGATCCGGGTCATTGGTCCATGGACATGTAGAGATCTATGGCTGTTTTAGTTTTTTCTTTGGTTAAACCATGAATTATTGTTAATGGTTTTTGGGCAGTTGACTATTTTAGCATATAAAATGGTGAAGAATTTTTGTGGGTTTTTTTGATTTTTTTTTGGTGATGTTATGGGTTGGTACTTGGTAACATAGTGGAAATGTTGTGTATATCCGACCCTCCTTACCCTGCAATTTCCGAGAGTCCTTGAGGCACTGGCGTAGTGTTATGGGTTGGTAACATAGTGTGAAGGTTGCTTACATCTGACTCCCCTTACCCTGCAATTTGCGGAAGCCCTTGAGGCACTGGCGGTAATATTGTTGTTGTTGTTGTTGTTGTTGATAATTAGTGTGAAGTCTGTGAACAAATACTGAATCATGTGATTTTTTGGTAGGTGTACATGTATTTGAGTGCCAATGATGTTTGATGGTGGTAACGGTCAGAAGGACAAGTTTGTAAGGTATCAATTTCAAAAAATATCTTCTGCTTTATTCTTTAGTGATTTATATTTAATAGTTAAAAGTTTTTAAGATTCTTCATGATGTTTTAATTCTAATTCTTAGAAGAATTAACATTGCAAGTAGATAGGATTCTTTTTTTGTGCGCAACAAACATTAACTTCGAGGAAATTCACTGAAAACAAAGAGGTTTGAACTTGCGTGAGTGTTGGGGAGAAAAGTTTAAAGAATTGGTTTTTTGGAAGGTCGAATTGTATACCGAGTATATTGTCATTTGGCAATCATTTTGCCGGAAGTGGACTTGTATGGTGCCATTGTTCCATCATGATTGATAACTTGGTGAAGTCTTTCTTATTTAATCACTGTGCAGTGTCCTATCACTTGTTTTTTTGGCTAGTGATATCTATATCATAGATGTCTTGATGCAATATAAGTACAGTGTATTTAACTTCTGTATGGTGTAGGTTGGATGATTGGGATTCCTCAAGCTCGATTTCTTCTGATCCCCGTGGAGTGATAAAATGCGGCTTCAGCATCGACAAGCTCAACTGTGTTAAACCTGCAACCAATACCCCATCAAGTAGATTTAAGAGAGGTATGACAACAAGCTCGGAAGGACTTCGATCAATTGGTAGATCACTTAAATTTGGCCGGGCAGTATTTCCCGAGGATTTGAAGGTGTCTGAGAAAAAGGTTTTTGATCCACAAGATAAGTTCCTTCAACTTTGGAATAAGTTTTTTGTGGTTTCATGTATTCTGTCAGTTTTTGTGGATCCCTTTTTCTTCTATCTTCCAATCGTTAATCCTGGTAGCTACTGCTTGGGTATTGACCGGAGGTTAGCTGCCGCAGCTACTACTGTGCGGACAATTATCGATGTTTTTTATGTTGTTCGCATGATTCTCCAATTCCGAACTGCATACATTGCTCCATCATCAAGAGTTTTCGGACGAGGTGAACTTGTCACTGATCCTGCTCAAATTGCAAAGCGCTACTTGCGGACCTATTTTATTGTGGATTTTCTTGCCGTGCTGCCATTGCCACAGGTTTGGAGCTATTATTTTTTTTGCCTTGTGTTGCTTGAATATGTGTCAATGCGTTGCATTTTGCATGCTAAACTGCTGTGGTTGGGATTATTATCCTTAAATGTGCGTACTGATATACTTAATATTCTACTTTTCTTCGCAGTTTTATTGTCTCTAATTGACTTTGACACTCCAACCAATGCCAACTTTGATCATGAATTTCTCCACATTTATGTTAAAAGTACTATATAGGATTTCCAAATTCGATTGATTAAAACTACTATTTTCATACTATTACTTTAATTTTTTTTAACTGATGTATATCGTGAGAAATATACGTTATTTGACCATGAAAGTCAAATGGGGACAACAAAGAGAACAATTGTATATGATTTTGATTTGCATGTGACTCCCTTGACTAATATCGATTTTCATTTTCTTTGATTTTTTTTTCTTTTAGATTGTTATCTGGAGGTATCTACACCGGCTGAAAGGTTCTGATGTATATGCAACCAAACAAGCTTTGCTTTGTATAGTATTACTCCAGTATATTCCAAGATTTGTCAGGATTATACCCCTCTTCTCGGAATTAAAAAGAACATCAGGAGTCTTTGCTGAAACTGCTTGGGCTGGTGCAGCTTACTATCTTCTACTTTACATGCTCTGTAGCCATGTAAGTTCCCGTTCAATGTTGTCAGGATCGAGATTCTACTTTGGATCGATGGGGTGGGTAGGATCGAGTCGGTAGAATTGGATCGTAGAATCGTAAGATTCTACAAACTCACTAAATATAATTTTTTATTTCGTAAAGACGTATAATTGAAGGTCAAAATACTTATTTATTAATATTTTTTCATAAAATATTGATAATTAATGATTTTAATATCATTG
>JAOWBH010179454.1:0-10132 GCA_028566215.1 Silene coronaria
TGAAAATTAAAGCTTCATTAACTAAGAAACGTTAATAAATAATTTATCTATAATTTATAATGTGAATCAAAAGTTTCAATTAAATAAGGTTAAAGTGAATCAAATGTTTGAAAAGATAGACTATTAATTTATGTATAATGAGAGCTTAACCTCTATACGTAAGGAATATGAATTTGTATTTAAGATTTTAACTTATCTAATTCAACCTGTTACTTTCTCGATCGACAATGCTGAATTGCATACACAATCGATTTTAGACGGTGAATTTTGTTAGGAAACCTTATGGCAGGAACAAGAGGATTAATACGTGCAATTTAGATTCGTGATAAAAAATGCTATCAATAGAGTAAATTTTCATATTATTTACACATATTAAAGGTGATTTACTTTTTAGTTTTTTATATGTCTCACATTGGAAAAAATGTAGGTGTAGAGAATATACTACGTATAAATAATAGAATTATCCCACATTAAAAGATTAGTATAAGGTTGGGTGATCCTATGGTTATATATTAAAAGACATCCTCGGAACCTATGTCAACTCAAAAAGAAACCTTTTTGAGTCTCCTAAGAGCAGCCACAATGGGCTTCTCACAAATCTTCACGAAAAGTGTGAAAAATTAGGCTATATTTGGTAAAACTATGTGAAAAGGTAACTGAAATCTGAAAAGGTAGCTGAAAACTGAAAATGTGACTGAAACCTGAAAAGGTAATTGATAAGGTAGCTGAAAATTAAGAGCTGATAAGGTAACTGATTATATAAAAATATGTTTGGTAAACTAACTGAAAAGGTAACTAATTTCGATGAAATGACGTAAATGGATATGATAATTATCTAATAGTATAGATTTAAGGGACAAAAGAGGAAAATCAACTCAAATCAGGTACCTGAAATCTCAAATGCTACTCTAGGTAGCATTTCATTTGAGGTAGCTTATTTGACCAAATAAGCTACTTGCTAAACGCTTACAAAAGAATAAGATACCTGAAATTTTGATCAAATAAGCTACTTTGACCAAATCAGGTACTTGAAATGCAATGTCAAACGGAACCTTAGGCTCTGTTTGGTAAAACGGACTGAAAAGATACCTGAAACCTGAAAATGTACTTGAAACTAAAAAGGTACCTGAAAAGTTAGCTGAAAATTGGAAACTGATAACGTAGTTGATTAATTGTAAAGTGTTTGGTAAAATTAGCTGAAAATGTAACTGATATTTTGTAAAATGATAGAAAAAGACATTAAAAATTGTAATAAATTAAATTTAATAAATGTTAAATATGTAAAGTATAAAATTTCAGGTACCTGGTACTTTAAAAAGTTACCTAGAGTAGCTTTGCATTTCAAGTACCTGAAATGAGTTTACCAAACAACAATAAGTAAAACAATACTTGAAATATTAGTCAAATCAGGTTATTTGGTCAAAACAGATACCTGAAATGTATTGTCAAACACAGCCTTGGTATATATGAATAAAAAAGTGAGAAAATGGAGAGAGAGGGTGTACACAGTACAATTCTTGGTGATAAATCTCACCTGTGCGTGAAAGAGCAAAGAAGGGAGAAAGGGAACAAAAAATATTAAAGAAATGAAAGGTGGGGTTGGGTATGTCCAATCAGAACTTGCCACCTACGTAGAGCCCAACAGCTTTATTTTTAGTCACAATGGATAGAAGTTTAACGAATATTTTTTGCTTTATTTTTATTTTTATTTTATTTTACAAAAAATAAAATATTCATAATTCATAATTTTTGGCCTTCTATAAAATGAGCCTAATATCAATATATTTTCTCACATTCGGATTTACAATACTTTATATTCGGAAAAACCGTAAAAAAAACCAAATTTAAAAAAATAATGATGATAATAATATATTATAAACCCAAAAAAATTAATATATTGCAAATAATTATAATGAAGTAAAATTAATACGAGTGTGAGATAGTGAAATGTTGATGTGGATAGTGTGGGGTATTGTAAATTATGATAGAGAATAAAAGTTGAGTACTTGTTGATGTGGATGTTTTTTTTGATGTTTTTGATAAATTTTGGTGGTAGATGGAAAAGTGAGGTGAAAGGTGAATTTGAGAGAGAAAAGCTGAAAAAGTGTAAGATGAAAAATGGTGAGATTTCACGACTGCGGATGCTCTAAGACAATCCGCAATGGTGAATTATCACCAATTTTCACTCTACACTTTTTCAACTTTTTTCTCCCCAATTCACCTTCCACCTCGGCTTTCCACCCACCACCAAAATTTGTCAAAAAACATAAAAAAAACACCCACATCAACAAATACTCAACTTTCCTTCTCTTTCATACTTTACTATACCCCACAATATCTCTCATTTATATTATTTTTGTTTTTTTATCAATACAACCATTCATATTAATATTTTTGTGTTTATATATTATTATTTTTAGATATCATTATAATTAATATTACGAGGATTCGTATTTGATTAATTATAAATAATAATTATATTTAGTTTAGAGAGACAAGAAGAGGGAAATAATGAGAAAAATTATGGAAAAAATATATTGATATTAGGTTCATTTTGTAGAGGGTGAAAAAATATAAATTATGGCTATTTTAATTTTTTCAAAAAAAATAATTATAATTTAATATCATGCAAAATAGAGCCATTATATATTATAGTTAGCAAAATGAAATGAGGGCTTTTGTTGGTGGACACATGACACCTCCCAATTGGAAATAAACCAAGAAATATGCGCATTTTGTGAGTCATTTTGGCAAAAGCAATAAAAAATATATAGAAATTTAACTCATGGGACCCAAAACTCCCTTCCTCACCAATTTTCGCACAGGCAAAAAATTTCACCAATTTTCACCTCGATTTTTCCCCCGCTTAAATAAAATAAATCCATTTAATCACTCACCCTCTCTTCACCATTTTCATGAGAAATGGTGAAGAGCCCATTGTGGATGCTCTAAGTATTTTTTTAAAGAGCTCTTAAAAGTTGTATCATTATCTCCATAACAGAGTGATTTCCAATATTATATTCAAGTGATATTTTTAATTTTTTAATAAAAAAATTTTACACTTCATTTGATTTAAAATTATCGTAAAAAATTATGAAATTTATTGAATTAGATTTGTGGTAAAAAAATGTTATTATCATTAGAGTATAGAATTCATAGCATTTGCACATATTTTAATTATAATTAATAAAAAATAGAAAAAAATAACCGTATGAATATTAATAGATAGTAAATATTTGCTCATATTAAATCGGGTTGGGTGTCAAATTAGGTGCGAAAAAGACGATGTAATTTTTAGATGTTTATTTATCCCACCTTGGAAAAATAGGCGATCCTATGATTATAAATAATGGTCATCCTTAAAACTATCCTTAAAACTTCGATTACAACCCAAAATCTTTTGAGTCTCCTAAGTAATGTCTTAGAGAACTCTTACAATAATTTGTATCATTATCTCCACAATATGACGTAAAAAATAAAGTGAAGAATTTTTAAATTATTATTATGATACATATTTCTTATATTATATTCAAGTAATGTTTATAATTTTCATATAAATCTTTTACATTTCATTTGACAAAAAATTATTGTAAATAAAATTATAATTTTATATAATAAGATTCATGGTAAAAAAAATGCTATCACCATATAGAATTCTCATTTGCACCTTATTAGTTATGATAAAAAATAAGAAAACAAATGTACGAATATTAATAGATAGTATCGTATTTGCTCATTATTAGATCGAGCTGAATATCGAATTAGGTGCAAAAAAGATGGTGTATTTCTTAGTATATTATTTGTCCCACATTGGAAAATAATGTAGGTGTGGTGAATATACTATGTATAAATAGTAGAATTACCCCACATCATAAGATTAACATAAGGTGGGGTGATCCTATGATTATAAATAAGAGTCATCCTTGAAACTTAGTTATTAACCCAAAATCTTTTGAGTCTCTTAATTATCGTCTTAGGGAAATTTCATAAGAGTTTGTATTAGCATGTCCATAAGAGTAAAATTTATTTATTTATTTGTTTCTCTTACATAATCAATAAACTATATAATAAAATAAAGTGCTTTTTTCACTATAATTATAAACCTTTAATTACCCCGTTGCAACGCACTAGACCTGGCAAACGGGTCAACCGGGTTGGGTTCGGGTCGGGCCAATTCGGGTCAGGTTAGTTCGGGTTTGAGATATTATCGGGTTAGTTCGGGTCGAGTCGGGTTAGTTCAGGTTTCAGGTGTTTTTCGGGTATGTTGGTCGGGTCATTTTCGGGTCAAGCGGGTCGAGTCAATCCGGGTTCGGGTTAATATCGGGTCAATAATTAAGAGGATGAAGGGCATTTAGTATCATTTCGCGTTATTTCAAGTCTTTTTTAATTAATTAGAGTTATGTTTTGTCGGGTCATTTCGGGTCGGGTGGTTTCGGACGGGTCATTTCGGGTCGGGTGGTTTCGGGTCAACAAACCCCTGGTCAAGTTCGGATCTGGTCGGGTCATTTCGGATTTCGGTCACATTCGGGTATAGTTGTTCGGGTCAATTTCGGGTCTCGGGTCACCCTTTCGGGTTGGGTAAATCGGGTCGGGTTGATTTTACCAGGTCTATAACTCACGGACTTTCAAACTAGTATTATTTTATGTTGCAATGCACGGACTTTTAAACTAGTATTCTAATATCATTGGGACGGAGGGACTACTTATTTTCCCGACTGTTTCGTTATGAAAAGTAATTGCAGAAAGAAAGAGAAGAAGTGTTCTTATTTGACCGTCGACTGGATGTAATTGACAGAGAGAAAGATAATAGGTGTTCTTATTTGATCGTTGACGGCTGACTTCGTTGCCTTGTTTAATTGTCTCTTCATGAGCATAATTGCTTAATTTTCACTCTCCAGTGTCCTTCCTGATCTTCCCTGCTAGTTACAGAAAATTCTAAATTACTGAGCAATAGACAGTAATCCGCAGATTTTTTGTACATTGCTGTTCAAGCTTCATTAGTCGTTAGTCTCGTACCTTCTCACACCTTGTAATCTTGTATAGTTCAATCTTTCCCCCTCAGACACTGGAAAGCCAAACATACTTTGAAAGATGGCGGATCATGTCTTAATCAGTATCGTGACGTCTGCAGGCTGCAGCCAAGGTATTAGTAGAGTCGGTGACTAAGCGAGCTTTGGATGAGATAATTCTTGCTTCGGGCTTCAATGATCAATATTTGGGTGGGGGTTTCAAGGATCAACTTCGGAAGGTCAATAAGAAGTTTGTATACATCCAAGCGTTGCTGGAGGATGCAGGCGATTTAAAGTATAAACAAAAGAGCCGGATGGTGGAAATCTGGGTACAAAAAGTCAAGGGTGCTGCTTATTTGGCTGACAATGTATTGGATGAGTATGCTAAATGGAGCTTCAAAATCTGTTCAAGAAAAAGTTGCACAACTATTTCACGCTTTCAAATCCTGTTTTGTTTCGATTTCAGATGGCTCAAAAAGTTGAGGAGATCCTTGCCTTATTTGATGAGATCGATAAGGACGCAGAAGAAATTGGTCTCAGCCAAGTGAATTTCGCAACTACATCTGCGGCTGTAGCAAGCAACGATCATAATTTGAGTCAAATTCGAGAATATGCAGCTGCTAGTGCTTCTGAATTCGTAGGCAGGGAGAAGGATGAGATGAAGTTGCTTGATGTCGTATGTAGTTCACTCACTCAGGAACGTCATCTATCTACTGTCGCCATTGTCGGAATGGGAGGTATTTCTATTGTCATATTTTTCTTTTGTCCAGTTTCTGAATTTCTTGTTTGGTACTCTGAAACTGAACAATGAATACTTTAATTTCACATGCATAGCTCAAATACTTACATGAATCTAAAAATAACTCTGAAAGGCTAATGATATTAATCTATATCTATCTTATCTAAATAGGTGTGGGCAAGACAACACTAGCAAGACGTCTATATGATCATGAACGGATTTGTTCACATTTTGGTGACAAGAAGATTTGGGTATGCGTATGCTAGAATTTCGATATTAATAGACTTTTGAATGGGATGCTTGAATCAATTACATCTATTCAATCAGTGTTATTGAGCTTTGACGCTATCAAACGAAAGCTTCAAGAAGAATTAAGAGGAAACAAATTGTTTATTGTGTTTGATGATGTGTGGAACAACAATGAAAACTTATGGGATTCTCTAAAGGGATTGTTGCCAACATTAGGGATTTCTCCAGGAAGTGTTATTTTAACTACCACTCGTATCGACGGAGTTGCAACTTCTGCAGGAGCAATTTTCAAACACAAAATGGAAGGATTATCGAAAGCCGAAAGTTGGTCTCTACTCGGTCAGATAGTTTCCAAACAAAAGATGGAACCAATTCATCATAGTATGGAGAAGGTTGGGAAAAGGATTGCTGAGAAGTGTAGAGGCGTTCCCTTGGCCATCAAAGTGATCGGAGGTTTACTGCGATCAAAACCTAGTTTACATGAATGGGAATCAATAGAGAGAAGTCAACTATGGGATTTGCCACATGGTCATGACCACATTCTTCCATCGTTGTTGTTTAGTTTTAGCCATTTATCTTCTCCATCTATTAAGCAATGTTTTTCCTACTTTGCAATTTTTCCTCGAGGCAGCACTTTTGTGTGCAAGAATGAATTATTTGGTCTCTGGTTAGCTCAAGGTTACCTTCAAAATGATGAAAGAAAAAATATAACCTTGGAGGAAGTTGGTGAAGAATATCTCAATATATTGCTCAATAACTCATTTTCCTTGTTAGAATGTGTACAAACACCACTTGGATCTGTGGGTTACAAGACACATGATTTGGTCTATGATCTTGCAGTATATGTTTGTGGGAGTGACCTGATCAAGGAAGCCAAAGACTAGCGTGAGGATGGCAGTTGTCGACATCTAAAAATCAATTGTCATGGAAATACGGGCAAATTAGAGTTCCTTCCGGAAAAGGCTCTTACAAAACTTCGGACACTTGATCTTAAGGGAACTGTACCGTGGACTATGTTGATCCACACAAAATATTTGCGCACATTATTAATTGACCGTAGTGGCATAATAGAGGTATCCCCAGATATTGCATTGTTAAAACATTTGAGATATCTTGACGTCTCAGACAATCCAATCACCACGTTACCAGATTCTATCAGTAAGCTCTACCAACTACAGACGTTGATACTCCAAGGCTGCACGAACATGAAGAAGCTACCAAATTTAAGACACATCTCAACGACAGCTCCCTTGTTTGCATGGCAGGGCTTCCAACGATTAACTAACCTCCAAAGCGTGCCCTCTCTTTCTTTGAATGATGATGCAGAAGGGTGGAGCATTGATGAGCTTGGATATTTACATGAACTGAGAGGCGAAGTTCATATATTAGGTCTTGAGTGTGTAAAAGACAAGGAAAATGCAAGGAAAGCTGGGTTTTCTCAAAAGGCCAATGTTACAAATCTAAAACTGTCTAGGGTGGGAGAAAGAGAAGAAAGTAGTGACGGTATTTGTGATGAAGATGTTTTGGAAGGCCTTGAACCTCACTCAAACTTAACATCATTGGAAATACTTAAGTTCCTTAGCCTGAGATTTCCGACATGGATCATGAAGATGGGTGTTCTAATTTAACAGGACCAAGCGTTGACAGGATACAACTTAACAATCTTACCACGGTAAAAATATTGAAGTGCAGTAGAGGTCAAACACTTCCGAAACTTGGGCATTTACCTCTCCTGAAGTTTGTAACTTTAAGTGGACCTGATGTGGAGATTATAGGCATTGAGTTTTATGGCGGCGATGATCTTGGTATGCCAGAAATGGTGTCATTTAAGAGTCTTAGGGAGCTTGAGATTTTCGGATTTCGTAGCCTTATCATATGAATGGAGCCACCAAAAGCAGCATTTCCAAGTCTTGAAACTCTACGAATTCGAGACTGCTGTCTACTGGAATCAGTACCAGCGTATGAATTTAAATCTTTAGTTACCTTAGAACTTGAGGATCTTAATAGCATGAAGTCTTTGGATATCATTAAATATAATTCAGGTCTCACTTCTATCATCATGAACATGTTGCCTAAAATTCAGAGCCTACCTCAGGAGCTGACAAATTGTAAGAAGCTCGAAACGTTACATTTATCACATTTAAGAAAGCTGGCGTCTTTGCCTACTGGGTTGGCATCCCTTATCAACCTCCAGTTGTTGAGGGTGGCTAATTGCGCTGCCTTGAATTTTGATATGGATGATGTTCTCCATATGCGTTCAGCCCTTCGTACCTTTGAAATTATTTGTTGGTCAAGTTTGAGAAGGATCCCAGGTAGACTCGAAGAATGCCCATTGTTAGACACGCTCATTATACTAAGTTGTCCTATGATTGAGGGTTCGCTAACAAATATCAGGAAGTTACAGCGGCTTTGGGAATCGAGGATGAGCCTTAGATCAGCAGAGCATGCACCTAAGATCTGTGCTTGAGGCTGCTAAAGATCTTCCACTTTTAAGAAGATTGGAGACTGAAGGGGTTAGAAACGAGACGGAAATGAACAACTTCTTCTCTGACATCACTCCCTTCTTTCATATCCCATCACTCACACACCTAATATTGTACGGTTACCCAAATATAAAGGCTCTTCCGAAACAACTTGGTCTGCTCACTCGAATACTCACCTATATATCTGGTACTTTAATAACTTGGAAGAATCACCGTCATGGATTAGCAACCTCTCCTCTCTACGGTATTTGATATTAAAAAGTTGCAGTAATTTGAAGAGGCTACCATCCAAAGAGGTCTTGCGGGGTCTTATTTATCTAAGAATTAAAAAGTGCCCGCGCTTGGTCGAAAGATATGGTAAAGATGAGGGCTCTGAATGGGGCAACATCTCCCATATCAGGGAGATTATTATTGATGACAAGACGATTCAAGATCTTCGTGAATAACTACTCTTCTAGCACCATGCTCTTAGAAGTTTACGGAGTATATGCTCAGTTTCTGAACCTTTTAAACTCATTTTCATCCCCTTCTACATTTTTCATTGAAATTTACGGAGTATATGCTTTGTGAACATGTAAGCAATGAAGAAATACAATAAATGAAGATAAAAGGAAACCAGATATAAATAGCAAGAGGATTCGCCTTCTTACATGTGCAACTCATGGTTACTGGATTTCCTATAATCTCAGCGAATCGCGGATCTATTCCTACGTATTTCGAATTTGTATTACGATTTCTGGTTTGAAACATGCTTTGTATTACAGTGCAAAAAGTGTGTATCGTATATCTGTATGCATGTTACGCATGTGTATCGGAGCTTACTATGAATCAGGCAACCATGATGCACAACTTATATAGGATTTCCACTTTAACATTTTCCTTATTACACGTATAAACTATAAAGGTAATTCGATTACACCACAAATCCTCTACGTCTAATTCATGATTATTTGTTGATAAATTCTACTTATCTTTCTAACAATCCATCTATTTTTGGTTAAAGTCTGTTTGAGTATTTTTTTTTTAGTTAAAATTTAAGTTTTGTTTCATTATATGGAGTAGCTCATAAACTTACTAGAAGTAGTGTGTTAAACTCTGAAGAAGTTAAGAACGGGAGCACCTAGGAGGGGAGGGGGTGAATTAGGTGTCTATTTAAAATCTTAAGCTTAATGAAAGCTTATTTAAAACTCAATAAACACTTTAGACAATACTTAGATGAATGTAGAAGTTGATACTTAGAACTAGAGAGTTAGAAGTACGCAACAACAATTCAGCAAGTATAAGTCACTGTGTTGATTCTGATTAAAAAACGTGAGTTTGAGTGACAACGAAATTAAAACATATATAGACAAACAAACGATGCTTTTAAAACTGATTCGGTCACTCGCGGCCTACGTCCAGCATTATTTTATTAAAAACCTTAGAAAGTAAACTCATACAAACTAAGACTCCGAATAATAAAACAACTCCCCAATCTACTCCGGTTGCTATTGCTCAAAAAGCTTGTAGATACCTCGTATCTGCACCTCCCGCCAATCACCCAATGATGATTGGACCGCGTGTTGTGTACACGGGATGAGTCAGACAGTTCGTAGATTTATCGTCACGCGATCGCTCAAATACTCGTGTCAACCCCTGGGTCGTCATCTACG
>JAOWBH010179465.1:0-10132 GCA_028566215.1 Silene coronaria
TAACGGGTCATTTCGGGTTCGGGTCATTTCGGGTCGCGGGTCAAGATTTACGGGTCCTTGACCCTAAAAACCGGGTCTGGTCGGGTCGGGTGTACGGGTCGGGTCATATTTTGACAGGTCTAATTACTGTATTACTTACACGAACATTCAATTTTAGGCATGACATATTGTTTTCCATAAAAAAAAGCTATAAAAAAGCTCCTTCAGGATAGAGGTGATCAAATGCAGGCTATAGTTGGACATGGACCGGATTCATGCTAAATTTTTGTCCCACGAACAAGCAGGTTAACAGGTTTGGGATGGGTTAGTGAGTCATCTCCTTTGTAATTTTCTTAAGATACCTTGTCCATATCTGTTTATTTAGCGGGTAAAATGGGTCGGGTTCAATGAACATGACACCCATGATCAACTCTATCTTAAAACCCTTTTTGGATCAATCGTTTGACAACACAAATTCCTTTTCTTTTGAAAAACAAAATTTGTGTTGTGAAAAACGATTGAACCCAAAAAGGGGTCCATAAGCGCGATAGCTTACTAGACCATTGTAAGATAGGGTCCAAGCCCGACATGGAGAGTTTATGATGGGGTTTTAGTTTTAGTAACCTACTTCAACTTGTACTCTTCAAACAATCACTCTATTCACTCTTCCGGTTTCATCTATTTTCCCCAAATTTCCTTCAAACTTCCAGAATTCTCCGATCAATTGCCCTAACTCAATTAAATTAATTAAATCACCTTTCAAAGCTAAAACTGCAACAAAATGTCGACCGTTATGCAGAAAATCAAAGATATTGAAGATGAGGTAATACTTAAAACGAGTGTGTTTGAACTAGGTATTTTTTTTTGGGAAAATGTATTGTTGTGTTGTGTTTTGATTTTTGTTTTTTAATTGGAATTTCCTGCAGATGGCTAAGACCCAGAAAAACAAAGCTACTGCCCATCATCTTGGTTTATTGAAGGTAGTTTTTCATTCATTGATTAATTGTGGAATTAGTAGTGTTTCTAGTGTCGGATTATGATGTAATAGATCAAAATGACGGAATAAATTGTCGGGACTTCCGTTTTATTGTGAAGTGGCAGTTTCGATGGTTTCTCAACCCAATTTTAACTACTAGCCTATTGCCGACTCAAGTATAAGACTGTATAGATTCGACATTTGCCGACTCCATAGGTGCAGTGTTGGTGTTTCCGTAGTGTGCGTTTAATTGGTTGAATATGTTCATCTTAGAAATTACAAAAATGGAGAGTTTATTCACCGAGAGGGAAAGTAGTGGGCGTGTATCGGTGTATGATACTCCCTCCCGTCCTTATCATTTGTTTACCTTTGATTAATACTCCTTGCAATGAATATGAAAGATAAACAAATGACCGAGACAAAAAGAGTAATTTATTACTCCCTTCGTCCCATTCAATTATTTACTTTTGATTACAATACTCCTCACAAAACAAAAAGTAAACAAATGATTGGGACGGAGGGAGCATCACTAAAAACTGAATTATTGCTGATATAAATTCTGGACTGTTGATGTCAAATGGGCAGGATTCGTAGTGTGCTGTGTTTGTGCTCATATTTAGGACGCCATTGTATATTTGTGCATGGTTTACTTCCCTGTGCGTTAAACAGTTATATGGTGTCTCTCAAATTGTGAATAGTTTAGTGCTTGATATAGAGGGTTTGACATCTACTTCCTTGCTTCAGGCTAAACTTGCAAAGCTACGGAGGGAGCTTTTGACACCCACTACAAAGGGGGCTGCTGGTGCTGGTGAAGGTTTTGATGTTACAAAAAGTGGTGATGCCCGAGTTGGATTGGTGGGCTTTCCATCAGTAGGGAAATCAACCCTGCTAAATAAGCTCACTGGCACCTTCTCCGAGGTTTGTATCCTTCTATTTTCTCTCATATTATCGTGCATACAAGATAGTGGTGAAAGATATGGTGGATTTGTTATTTTCAGTGTCCTCTCTCATGCACAGTTGCACACAGTCTAACCTCTTCATGATTTGGTGCTGGTCCTCATAATCTTTTGCATGTAAAGAACTCTTCTTTCCCACGGTTTTAAGAGATGCGAGGCACACAGAGGTGACAAAAGCACATTGAATTGTTAAGCAATGCTTGAGAGTTGTGACAGAGGGATGTGCCTCGTGGAAAAGAGGCATATTGTTTTTGCAAACAAAGTTATACATAATTTGTGTTCAAGTAACGCCTTTTGGAACTAAGAGGGCTAACATCTAAATAATGACTCCATAAGTTAGGAGGTATGGGATAAATAGAGGTCGTAGTAAACAAGCTCTAATAAAAAAAAATTGTGGAAATTGTATAGTACCGCGTCTCGCTAGCTGCATGTAAGGCGGCTTGACACGCTCTAGTTAGCCTCTACTTATCTATTATGCCTTGCGCTTAGGTGCATTTTTTTTTTTTAAATTAAGCTATTCCAATCTGAATTCAGTTATGAGCCTTTCTTATCTATTTTGGCTGTATCTTTTCTTTTTCTTTGGCTGATACGGGAAAATATCTTGCTCTCCATTGCAAGTGCACATCTACAATTTTTTGTTCTTCCTTAGATCTCACTAGTATAGTCTTATAGGTATGTTGAAAACCATGTACTTTCATTGTTGCTACGGCTCTTTGCCCGTTATGGCTGTGATTTTGGCGTCAATTTCAGTCATTTTTGTATGGTTCTTAACAGGTTGCTTCATATGAATTCACTACCTTGACTTGCATTCCTGGGGTTATAATGTATCGAGGAGCAAAAATTCAGGTAAAACGTTGATCTTTTGGCAGATGCACTTTTTCTTTCTACTGTTTTTCTAAGTAGCTTTAGCGTCCTCTTTGCAATATTGTACCGTTGTTCGACTTTACTTTATCCATCAACAAGTGATTCATTTTAAAGCAAAAGCGATTTTACAAGAGGAAATCTTAACTGTCACACTTGAGAATGCTCTACATATTCGTAAACACTATCCAGCTATTCCTTTACCTGTTCATCATGTCAGCTTGTGCCTTCCACTCATGAATAGTGTTAGCCAACCGGCTTTGTTGTTGTTATTGTTGATGATGATTGCTTCTATCTCACGGTCTTTTCATCCATATTTTTGGCAGCTACTGGACTTACCAGGTA
This sequence comes from Silene coronaria, assembly GCA_028566215.1. NCBI lineage: Eukaryota > Viridiplantae > Streptophyta > Magnoliopsida > Caryophyllales > Caryophyllaceae > Silene > Silene coronaria. The sequence goes on from JAOWBH010179465.1 coordinate 3,118, forward strand.
TCATCGAGGGTGCAAAGGATGGTAAAGGTAGAGGAAGACAGGTAAAAATGTTTACTAGTGCTCAGAACTAGTTTTATGACTTCTGTTGACTTGATCATCATCAATGTTTTATCTTTGCACTCATAGTTTGTTTATTCAATGTTTAAACCATAATGTCTTCTTTGAAATGTGTGATAAAGCATGCACTTCTTACTTATTGGTGGCTTTATGGTATCAAACTTTAATCAGACTTATATCCTCCATAAGTCAATTGGATAGTCACTCAACACTAATAAGTCATAACATCACTCAGGCTGAACCTGGTAGCGTGAGTGTTGAACTGAAAGGCAAGATTATGTTCGTCTATTCGTTTTCAGTGCGAGAAATCAAGCTCTGTAACAAAGTTGATAGAGGCATAACTGAAACCTGTCTCTTCTTTGTTTCTAATCTTGGTATTTTGTGACAGATGGGTTTATGTTTGGGTTTTGCCTTCCTAATGTCCACTTTTCTGGAAAGTTGGTCAAACTGATTTTTAGAAGTTCGCAAAACTATACTATGGTAATTGCTTGTAGCACTATCACTGATTGTGTTGTAAGATAACGGAGTAAGTGGTTAACAGGTTAATTTTTTTTTTTTTTTTTTTTTTTTTTTTTTTAAATTCTCCCATTTGATTTCTGTCACTTTTTTTTAACAAAGGAGTCACCTTTTCCCACACAACCAACATACTGCTCCATTACTGCCCGAATAGATTCCACCCACCATCATCACCATCACCACCGACCACAATCAATTTCTTCGAACACCACCCAACACCACCGAGAGCTGTCAATCAGACCAACCATACTAAGCACTACCACCCAAATTACAACACCAGCGAGAAGACCACCATAGTGTCATCACCATTATCAACACATTCCATTGCCTCCTTCACCCACCATATAAACATACACCAAGCTCTACCACAAAACCACCTACTCCATTTTTGAGTCCAACACAACCCCATGGCAACCCTGCTACTCATCTGCCCAGCCATGGACCACTACGAGGTCCACCATGATCCTGCACTTGCCCAGACCACCTAAGAACCACCACTCCAGCACCTCCCTTGCAAGACATCCCCTGACCTAACCCACGTGTGTGAAACTCGCCCTAACCCACGACCTACTCCCATAAATCCTAGATCTGGGGAAGTAGGTCTTAGTTTAAAAAAGCACGGCTTGAGTGTGCCTACTGCCTAAGGCATGTCTTGGATGAGGCACTAGCCAAAATGCCTCAGTGCATTTTAGGGGTGCTTGTTAGACAAGGCTTGCCTAACAAGGCTAACTAGCACGCACTTTCCATATCTTTTACACAAGGCTCACCATTTATTTTCCCCATTATTCCTAAATTTACTCCTTGACATGTAAGCCAACTTGAAAACTCTTAAAAGGCTATTGTTGCCCAAAATTTTTATTCGGAAATCACAATTTTGTTATAAAAAATAGGGAGCCTCTGTCCAAAAGTCGCTCGCCTTTGCCTTGCGCATTGCGCCTCGCAGTCTCGGTCCTTTAGCGCCTTGGTGCGCCTTGCGCATTTTTAAACTAAGAACTAGGTCCACAAAAGGTGGTGGCTTACATGAAGTTTGGTGGTTCAGTGAGGATTCGACGAAATTGAGATGCTGATGGGTGACTTCTAGGTGTTGTAAAGGGAGGATGCGGGGAGAATGAAATGGAGAAGGTCATATGACAATTGCACCGGAGTTGTTAGGTTGTGGGTTGTGTGGACGTGGGGCTGGGATGTCGAGTGGGGAGGGGCTGAGGTGGGGGTGTTGGGGGTTAGGGGCTTGGCAATTGTTGGGAATTGGGATCCTGAGGTCACACTTGATTGTCACTCCACTCACATCGAGTGCATATTGGGTCCATCGAGAGGCTGTTTACGGGTGATGCTTAACGTAAGACCTTGTTTTTGTTATTACAAACCTTAAGGCAATATGAAACCTTTTGAAGAAAGCCGGTAACGGAAATAGTGTATTTTTAGAGTATTGTAACTAATAATGATCTTGAATTGTTTAAATAATAGTTGTCTTTTTGTTTAGAATATTATTTAACTATTATTATTTAGAAGGATTATACATGATTGGACATGGTCTTACATCTGCAAGAGGTCGAGTGAGTTTACAGATGGAAGGGTTAATGAGTTTCAAAGCCTTACAAATAATATCTTATAGGCTTACAATTACTCCCTCCAGTTTACTAAATTAGTCCCATTGCCCACTTCTTGTGAGGGGAAAGTGGGCCAATGAGGCTAATTCAATAGAATGGAGGGAGTAATATTTTGAATGCAAATACGGGCTCGACGCTAGGCTGCAATCCGCCTTATTATCCAGGAGGTTTAAATGACATACATGTTTTAGAAGTCACAAGGAGCATTTAGACAAGGAGCTTGTACTACATGCGGCCAAATCAGCCTTTCCTTAGCTTGGGTATCTTAGTTTTGGAAAGGAAGCTTTGGGCACGTCTAAGTGCAGTGCACAGAGGAAGTAGCAAAAATGTCTCGAGCACCTCTGATTACAGGGGCATTACTGTGCACACTAGGCATAGCCAAGTTGGAGGCCTATAGACGTTGCAGCTTAATCTTCTTATTCTGTTATTCTAAACTTCCATCTTCCCCTTGTATCAACTCTCTTCAGTGAACTGAAAGTATGCACTTTTTGGCAATAACTAATACTCCTTTCCTTTATTTCCCCTCCTCTTCCTCTCAATTTGTCTATATTATGGAAAAAAAATCATGTTCTTGGTCTAAAATGAAGTGTCCGAGTATTCTACCCATGTCTGAAGTGTCGTGTGTCAGTAATCTTGAAGAGTCCGGGCATGGCTGGCAACATAGTTGAAAACCTTATTTGGTATGTAATGTCGTGTTGGCATGCACTCTTCAGATGTTTAGCCAATCTTACATGTTCACTCTCTTTGACTAACCTGAAATATTGCCTTTTTGGAATAAAATAATATCTTAAGAGAAGATAAAAGTGTGACATGTATCTATGGGCGCCTTGACCTTGTGCCTTGTGGTCACGGCCTCACGGGTACTCATTCTCCTGGTGTCTCTCGCTCCTTTGAAATTTGAAATCTTTGTCCGGTGTGTAATGTCATGTTCTGCTACGCAATTCAGAAGTCTAACTGACCTGGAGTTGCCCGGCATCTTATTTATAGTGCCTCGTGAGTCGTGAGTGACTGAGTTGTAAATGTTTTTTTGGTTTTCTTTTTTCCAGGTTATCAGCACTGCACGAACTTGCAACTGCATTTTGATTGTTCTTGATGCAATAAAACCAATTACTCACAAGCGTCTGATAGAAAAAGAGCTGGAAGGATTCGGCATTCGGTAAATTTTTGCTCATTTATCAGTTGTCCACTATTTATTTTTGGCAGATGAGGATTCTGGCCTTGCTTTTTTGCTTGGTTATTGTGTTTATTTTACTGGGTGACCTTTTTAGTTATTCATAAGAAAAAGTTAAAATGATAAAAACTCGTAAGTAGTAGATCAGGGCTTATTGTGCTGTATTTGTGATCTCTATATTAGGAACTATGTGCATTAGGCTAACATTGGGCTTCCTTTCTATCCCACATAATTTAGTATAATTTTCTACCCTGGGTGACTGCTGAGTGATGGCCATTTATACAGTGGATATTGGGCTTGGTCGTTTGAGAATGAGTCTGGTTGGTGGTTGTTAATAGGCAGAGGAGTAGTAGGGTACAAATGGTTGAACCACTTGGAGGGCATCGAAGTAGTAGTTTGCTATAGGCGTCCGGGAGTTGGTTTCGGCGCAACATCGAGGTTTAGTTAAGAAGATGATTCAGAGGGTGATTGATTATTCTGAAGTGGGGTTTATGGCAGGGTTAATATTTTTTTTTTTTTTTGGGAGAGTTAAGAATTAGAAAAATGGGTTACAAAAAAGTAATTTCGAATGGTTGTTGTAAGAAGACATTGGTATTTTGTTCAGTAGAATGATAAGGTTTACAAAAGTAAATAGATTGTATGGTGGGTAGCGACGTAGGGTAAATCGAGTAGCATTGGCGATCAGGTGAGTTGTGAGCAAAGTCGTACAGGGACGCCGTGAAGAGTTTTGTGTGGGGTAGCCGAGTGGGTTATAGCCATGTATAAAAGGGGTGTTGTGTAGGGTTTAATTTTCTTGTGCTTTAAGGGCAAGGTGGCTATGATGGATGCACTAATGGAGTGATAGGCACACCATCAGGTCTGCCAAACTGGTGCGGCGATGTAGACGGGTGTGGATCGCCGGAGTTGGGTTAGTAGTGTGAGGTTGAAACAAAGGTTGTAATTGCTTGAAGGTGGCTGTTCATTAAAAAACGAGAAATAAGTTGAGCGTGGTGATGCGATTTTGAGTGCAAAACATGTTTGCAGTGGGTTTTGACATCATGACATGTATGGTTAGGGCTTGATGGTGGAAAATTGTTCAATAAAAGTGATAATGTAGTGACATCAGAGGGATAATGGTTCACATGATTAGCATAATGATTTCTTGATGGTAGTGGATTATTGCAAGAAAAGCATCATTTGTTTGGTCATTGTTGTTAGTAGTTGGGTTTCAGATGGGTTGTTAAGGCTTGAGACGGGTGTTTTTGGTTGTGATGACAGCTTGTACTAACTACTAAGAGGGTGGTGGCCAAGATGGTTTTGGCTATAATTTTGGACAATTGGTTGTGATAATCAAAAGGGTGGTGGCCAAAATATAGATGCTGGGTTGGATGCAATTCTGGGTTGGTGGCAGCGAAAGAGGGTTGTAGGTGTAGGCGAAGGCCAAGCGAAATCCGGTTCAGGGTGGATGGTTTGGCCTAAGGATCTACTCGGAGGTGTTAACCTCTATCAAGAGCACGAGGCTCTGATACCATGATAGAATAGAGAGAATTATGAGAACGGTTTTTATTATTGAGAATTGCATAAATGAAATAAGATACAAACTATGCATTTATACTAATGCCTAGTCAACCCTAAAATACAACTAGCCGTAATACAAGTATGAACAATTATACAAGAATCCCTATGAGATAAACTACCATATACAAAGAGATATGATTTGCTAATAATAAGGAAATTACAATAATATATGAAGATATGATAATATTCTATACATGCCCCCGCAAGATGGACGATCCGTAGGTTAGTCCAATCTTGGAGACGAGACGGTATCTTTGAAGCGTGGATGAGGGGTATCGGTTGTGGTGTGTGTGGCGAAGAGCAGAGGAGGCGGTGGCTGTAGTTATGGGCGGTGTTGCTATGACAAATAAAGGCATCAGCCATCGTGGTCAGTATGGACATATGAAGGGTGAGGGGACGGAAGGGAAAGTGGGCTTGGTCGTTTGAGAATGACTCTAGTTGGTGGTCGGTAATAGGCAGAGAAGCAGTATGGTACAAATGGTTGAACCACTTGGAGGGCATCGAAGTAGTAGTTTGCTATAGGCGTCCAGGAGTTGGTTTCGGCGCAGCATCGAGGTTTAGTTAAGAAGGGGATTCAGAGGGTGATTGATTATTCTGAAGTGGGATGTTGTCTCAAATTGTTTTTTTTTTCTTTTTTTTTTTGTTTTTTTGACAGAGTTTAAAAGAATTAGAAAAATGGGTAACAAAAGTAATTTTGAAGGGTTGTTGTAAGAAGACATTGGTATTTTGTTCATTAGAATTGGAATGATAAGGTTTACAAAAGTAAAATTGTATGGTGGGTAGCGATGTAGGGTAAATCGAGTAGCATTGGCGAACGGGTGAGTTGTGAGCAAAGTAGTAGAGGGACACCGTGAAGAGTTTTGTGTGGGGTGGCCGAGTGGGTTGGAGCCATGTAGAAAAGGGGTGTTGCATAGGCAACAAAGTATAAAGCGGTGACCGTATGAACGGTCAATTTAGAAGAGGTGCCCATGTTGGTAGCCAAGTTTGTAAGGAGTAGTCATATCGGGATTGCCATAGTCTAGAGTTTTGTCAGTTAGTTTCCATAAGGACAGGTTCGCTTGATAGACGAGAACTGTTGACTCACAACTTGGGCCATGGGTTTAATTTTCTTGTGCTTTAAGGGCAATGTGGCTATGATGGATGCGCTAATGGAGTGATAGGCAAACCATCAGGTATACCAAACTGGTGCGGTAATGTAGACGGGTGGATCGCCGGATTTGGGCTATTAGTGTGAGGTTGAACCAAAGGTGGTAATTGCTTGAAGGTGGCTGCTCATTAAAAAACGAGAAATAAGTTGAGCGTGGTGATGAGATTTTGAGTGCAAAACATGTTTGCAGTGGGTTTTGACATCATGACGTATGGTTAGGGCTTGGTGGTGGAAAACTGTTCAATAAAAGTGATAAATACTGACATCAGAGGTATAATGGTTCACATGATTTGCATAATGATTTATTGATGGCAGTGGATTATTGCAAGAAAAACATCATTTGTTTGGTCGTTGTTGTTAGTAGTTGGGTTTTGGATGGGTTGTTAAGGCTTAAGACGGGTGTTTTTGGTTGTGATGATAGTTTGTACCAAGAGGGTGGTGGCCAAGATGGTTTTGGCTATAATTTTGGACTATTGGTTGTGATAAACAGAAGGGTGGTGGCCAAAATATAGATGCTGGGTTGGATGCAATTCTGGGTTGGTGGCAGATTTTGGTAGTGACCGAAACGGTAGGTTTCATACAATTCTCGGTATTGGCAGCGGAAGTGATTAGCTTTATTTCGGTGGAGCAAAGTCGGGTTTTGTGTGGTGGTTTTGCTTGCGCCCCGGAAATAGGATCTACTCGGAGGGGTTAACCTCTATCAAGAGCACGAGGCTCTGATATCATGATGGAATTATAGAATTAGAAAGGTTAAATATTACTGATTATGAATTGCATAAATGAAAATAAGATACAAGTTATACATTTATACTAGAGCCTAGTCAACCCTAAAAGATACAACTAGCCGTAATACAAGTACGAACAATTAGGCAAGAATCCCTACGAGATAAACTACCATATACAAAGAGATATGATTTGCTAATAATAAGGAAATTACAATAATATATGAAGATATGATAA
>JAOWBH010179476.1:0-10132 GCA_028566215.1 Silene coronaria
GATTTGGTGACAAGATAAAGATCTTGTCACCAAATCTTGCATAAACCCAAATAAATCTTCAATTACAAACTAGATCTATGAATAATTAAGGAGTGATTAAACTAATTATGAGATATTAAGGAGATAATCTAGATTTAGTTATTTTCCATGGATGAGTAGAGTAGGCTAATAACGTTCTCTCCTTTTAATCTTCTTACATTATGAGGTATTTATAGTAGGAAATTAGGTAAAAACTAGGTTTAGGGGAAAGATTAGAGGCGGCGGATCTGAAGGCTATCTCGAGCGGGACGAAGGTCATCTCGGCCAAGATACGGCTATCTCGAACGAGATGGTGGCCATCTCGAGTGAGATGCTTCTATGTCGTGGCTTCAACTCGAGTGGGACAAGCCTATCTCTTGCGAGATAGTGTCGAGCTTCTTTATTCCATCTTCTCTTTTTCTTTGTCCCTCTTTATTGACTACGGCCTTCGGTCTTGTCCTTCTCATTGACGTTTATTTGCGCAAGTTGTCATTTGGCCACTAAAATGAGCATAAATGACGGGAATTCCGCCTAATTTGGCTCATTTCCTACAATTCACACAAAATAAGGTTAGTTAGGGGGTATAAAACACGTAAATAAGAACCACATCAAATATCCCCAACCCAAACCTTTGCTCGTCCTCGAGTAAAGAGGCGAACAAGACAATGATCTTTATTTAAACTACTCCAAAAATCATATCCAATACAATGCAATTAGCGGGCCTTGCTCCGCCCCTTCAACTCACAACAAGATATCCATGAGGTAGGATACTTTCTTGTAAGATAAGTAGGGTCTTGCTAAAACTTCGATGCAACCCAACAATTAAGCACATAATCACGAAATAGGATGCATCTACAAAAGAATAGCTACTTTCCTCATCAAATAACAAAATCAACCAAGAGAGAACTAATATATGTGTGTTTATTTCAATATAGTCACTAATTCTATTGATTACTAGGTATAAGGCTATGTAACCAAATCACCTCCAAATGATGTCAAACTAATAAGCCTTTAATCCTCATTTGCTAAAAATACGTCGTCAAGGATGATAAAATGGTTATGTAATGAGAGCCCTCGTGACGTTAGAAGACACTGTAGGTTTGTGTTGCATTCCCCTCCTCTACCTAGATGAGAAGAAGGGTCGTCCCTCTATGCCAAGCAACCATAGAAGAGTGAAACCATCTTATATGTAAGGAAGAACTTTTATTTGTGAGTTCTTATTTGACTTATTTTTGTTTGTTTACTTGGTTGTTTCTTGACATCTTTGATTCGGCATTTGATATCACAATATGTCAAGAAAAGGGTATGCGGTGCAGACCAATTGGAGCAATAAGCAAATCCTCGCCATAGCGACTTGATACGAAATTTAGCTCTGATACCACTTATGATACAAATTTTACTCAAGAGAATAAAACCCGTCAGATTGCAGCAGAAACTAATGATCATAACATTTGCTTGAACTGTCTGTTTATCGAATCTGTATGAATTTAACGGTGTCACGAACTGTCTGTTAACAAAATCAAACTTTTCGAAATTTTTATGTGTTTCCGATATGGCGATTGAAACAAAGAAATAAAGGATATTTAGAATTTGAGAAGAATTCAAACCAATGGGATATTTATTCGATCTAGACCTATAGAATAAATTATGGTGAATTATAATCAAGACATATTGATTACAACTCGGGTTAATGCTTGAAAACGCGTCAAAAAATAACAATTTTGGAACAAAATGCGTCAAATCGGTTTACGCAATATAAACGACAAACTTGCTGCTTTTATTTCAATATTTCAACTAATCTCTCTAATAAAGAGTATAATCGACCCTATTTATACTAAACTAAACTGATTCTTAAACTGAATAAGGAAATAATCTTCCTTAATATAAATTAGGAAACTATACCTTAACTGAATTTAGGAAATTATATTTATATTGCTACTATGGAAATAAATAACTTTTAATACAATTATGAAATAATAAACTAATTCAACTAAGATATGACTTCTTTTAGAAAAGAAATCTCGAGTCTCGACACCTTCTTCCTTGGACGTCAAGTAATCGCGTGAAACAACTGCTGAGAGAGAATTCGAATAAACAACCTTGGAGACTATTTATGCCAAACACTTCCTGCATTATTTTCGTATCATCCCCTCCCCATTGGAAAGGAATTGTCCGCAATTCATGATGCTTCAATCCTCCGGGATCAAATATAAATCTCACAAACCTCGATGCTAAATTGTTGACAATGATTAGTAATGAACTTGAATTATCCTCTAGCTCGTCATCTTCGATATAAAGTTCAAGTTTATTCATCTTCTTTGAATTCAATCTCTTCTCATGCCATTGACTCTTGAACCTCCTTTTCTCGTGCCTTCCACCCAACCACCCTCCAAGCACTAGATTGACATAAGTAAATTTCAATTGACATGAATCATTATAATCATCACCAAAAGTAAATGAACCAATGAACATGTTTGAATAAACTATGCCATATAGTCTTTTCTTGATGGACTTGTCAAGAGAAGATTTATGTAATACCCATCATGTTAGGACACCCGTTGACCGGCCTTGAACGAGCTTCGAACCTTAATGGGATCATTTGGGGGAGCTACTCTTGCCTGGGATCATAGAATTCGACCGAGTTGGCATAACTCGGCCGAGTGAGGTAGCACACGGCCGAGTGGCGTGTACTCGGCCGAGTGAACTCTGTGCTCGGCCGAGTTCCGTAACATCAGAATGATATTTATTAACTCGGGAGTCGCGACTTAAATCATTTCTCGTCAATTCATTTCTTCCTCTTCTCTCGTAAACATAGCAGACTACTTCCCCTAAACTCTCTTCTACCCACTCACATCTACCGTTGGTTTTGGATAGGGATTGCTTGGCTCGGGACGGGAACTACGGGATTGGATCTTGGTGTTGTCACAGATTTATTGTGTGGATTGCTTACTATGCGTGCTTGGTGACAGTTCCTCGAGAGGTAGGTTATCTTACTCAGTTTTCAGTATAGTTTTATGTTATAGTGGATTGCTTGTATAATTGTTGTTGTGATGGTTTGATTTGATGACGGAGGTGTAGGTTCTTGTGATTGTTTATGGGGCCGTTCGGAGATGGTCTCACCCCTATTTTCCGCACCTCGTGACTCCCATCACGGAAAGGAATGTGCACATTAATGTAGTGGGTTCGCTTATGCATCGAGCGGGGATTTGGTGGGAATTGGCTGCGGTCCCCAATTGGCAGCGCGGGTTACCTGTTGCGATGGGTGCCCGATTGGAGGTGGTGATGTCGGTGATGATGATGATGTTACTGTTGGTTATTGTTTACGTTATGTACCTTGCTTATGTTGATATTGTCTGATTACTGACGTGTGGGGGTTGTTGTGTGTTCTTCTTCTTCTTATGTGTTCTGCTGTGATCCATTTGATATTGCTGGCAAATGGTGAGCAGTCGGACTAGTAGGTGATAGTGTAGCTGGCTTGGCTTGGGATCAGTTGGAAAGTGCTCGGATTCGAGTTGGATCGTGGAGTCTCGCTTAGCTTAGTTGATATAGAGTAGTTGATGATTTGTAATCCTTATTATTCCGTTGTAATGATTGTAGTTACTTTAATTATGTTTCATTATGGTTACGATGATGCTTACATCCTCGGGAAACCGAGATGGTAGTGCTACATCCTGCCGGGGAAGGTCTTAAGGAAGCTCCTCGGTAGGGTGGGGTGTTACAAGTGGCATCAGAGCGACGATTTTGAATTTAAATGAACTAAGTGAGTCTAATAAAATGAACCTAGTGTATGTGTACCGGGAGCCCCGGCGTAAGTTATTGGTTTTGGGTGAGAAGGCGCCCTCACTTTAGGACCCGACCTTAATACACTTAAGCTAGTCACGGCATGGAGGGATGAGGAGGAGAAGTAGGAATGTGCGGTGCAATGTATGATTTTGGTGCTTGATGTAATTCATGTTGTTATTCATGTGATAATGTATATGTATTCTTGTGGTTTGATTGATTAGGAGAGCCTACTTTATGATGTTACAGGTTATATGCATAACTGATCTACTGTTGGTGTAGTAACTGCTTTACGTGCTATTAGCGTAGAAAGTAACTCGAGACGAGTTTGAGATTTGTCCCAACTCTGACTCAAAATGTTTGTGGTGCAGGGAGATGTATTTCATTTTAACATTAAAATTTCATTCTTTTAGGGGACACTCGACCGTGTAAAAGGGAGGTTCGACCGAGTGCCTTCAACTCGACCGAGTACTGGGTAAGACAGTAGGGCAAACCCTTCTGGAGTCACAATACTCGTCCGAGTAAGAATCAACTCGGCCGAATTGAGTCTACTCGGCCGAGTGAATCTTAAATTCGACCGAGTGACTGGACCTTGGTTATCTTTGTAGTGTTTTAGTTGTATTGATTTGATTTCTTTTGCATTTATGCATATATGTGACTTGTGGAACGATGAATTACGAAGGATGATGCTGTGTGTATGGTTGCGGCTGTAACGGGTAATACGATTGGTTGAAGGTCGGATGATGAGATATGATTGTGGCATGGGAGTGTCAAACGGAATGTTTATCAATTGATATTAATTTGCGCATGATCCATAGTTGAGTTTAATTTTGCATACGCATCCATGTTAGTAGTCACCTCATTATCATGCATATTAGAATTGTATTCGGTGCATTGTGCACATGTAATTAGAGTTTGCATAATTCCAAATGTATTAATTTGAAGAATTGCTAATCATAATTCATACCACCTCGTTCCCCTCTAGGTTTAGCTGCAGGGTAATTAGTTAGTTGTGGCAGCCCTTATGGGTGCACTTCGGGTGAACTTTGGGGACGAAGTTTCTTTTAAGGGGGATAGATATTATCGCAGCTGCATTCTTTAGAAAACATATTAAATACGGCTTATAAGTTGAAAATTTCGTAGTTTGGTATGTCGTGGTAACAGAGTCGCATATAATATTGATAAGTTCATATTGGGATCATATAGGTTGCATGTTAGTATCGTTTGCATCCACTGCATCGTAATCGCCACGCTTTTTACACGTTAATTTATCGCTTTGATCTTAGTACTTTTAAGGGGGATAGAGACCAGGTTCACCATAGCAACGAGTGTTGGTATCATAATTATTATGACGACTGTTATTACTGCTTGAGTTTGACGGTTGTGGGGAGGTTGTTGTGTACCCTATTATTCAGAGCGAACTTCGGGGACGAAATTCATTTTAAGGGGGGAAGGTTGTAATACCCAGCATGTTAGGACACCCGTTGACCGGCCTTGCACGGGGTTCGAACCTTAATAGGATCATTTAGGGGAGTTACCCTTGCCTGGATTCTGAGTACTCGACCGAACTAGCGTAACTCGACCGAGTTGGCGTAACTCGGCCGAGTGAGTTAGAACTCACTCGGCCGAGTGGCGTGTACTCGTCCGAGTGGACTCTTTGCTCGGCCGAGTTCCGTAACATCAGAATGATATTTATTAATTTGGGAGTCGTAACTTAAATCATTTTCTCGTCATTTCATTTCTTTTCCTTCTCTTGTAAACCTAGCTGACTACTCCCTTAAATCCTCTTCTACCCTCACACATCTACCTTTGAACTTGGATGGGGATCGCTTAGTTCAGAATGGGAACTACGGGATTGGATTTTGGTGTCGTCATGGATTTCTTGCTATATGTGCTTGGTGACAGTTCCTCGAGAGGTAGGTTATCTTACTCAGTATTCAGTATGGTTTATGTTATGGTTGATTGCTTGTATAATTGTTGTTGTGATGGTTTGATTGTTGGGAGAGGAGTTGTTCTTGTGATTGTTGTGGGGTCATTGGGAGACGGTCTCACCCCCTTTTTCCGCCCCTCGTGACTCCCATCACGGAGGGGGATGTGCACATTAATGGAGTGGGTTCGCTCGTGCGTCGATCAGGGATTTGGTGGGGATTGGCTGCGGCCCCCCACTGGCGGCGCGGGTCACCTGTTGCGATGGGTGCCCGATTGGAGGCGATGATGTTGGTGTTGATGATGATGTTCACTGTTGGCCACTGTTTATATTATGTACCTTGCTTATGTTGATGTTGACTGTTCACTGACGTGTGGTGGTTGTTGTGTCTTCTTTTTCTTCTTATGTGTTCTGCTGTGATCCATTTGATATTGCCGTCAAATGGTGAGCAGTCAGACTAGCAGGTGATAATTTAGCTGGCTTGGCATGGGATCGGTTGGAGAGTGCTCGGATTCGAGTTGGATCGTGAAGTCTCACTTAGCTTAGTTGTTATAGTATAGTTGATGATTTGTAATTATTTTATTTCCGCAGTAACAATTGTATTTAATTTAATAACGTTTCATTATGGTTACGATGATGCTTACTTCCTCGGGAAACCGAGTTGGTAGTGCCACATCCTTTCGGGAAAGGTCTTACGAAAGGCTCCTCGGTAGGGTGAGGTGTGACACTAACACAATCCAAGGCTCTCAATCTTATGGGTGCGCATAAACATTCAACAAAACATGTAAATCGTCATCTACACATTTCATCAAACATGTGGTGTGAATATGCTAGAAGTATGACAAATATTCAACAATTAACCTAACAAACAAGGATTATCCCATAATCATACCCATAATCCCCCACTAATCCTAGTGGATCACTACTCACTAATCACCATGATGAACATAACAACAACATCAACAATCACATAATCTAAACTAATCATGATGATAAGACAACTAAATGCTAAACTTAATGAAAGATGAACAATTACTAAAAGAGGGATTGAGTAGTATACTATCTAATTAAGCAATAAAAGAGATGAACATAAATAAAGAGAAATCCTTGAATAAAGGTGAAGACTTGTCACTAATCTTCAAGCATAAACCCAAGAGATTCAAGACTAAACTAATTAACAAGTATTGAAAGATTAATTATTGAAAAATTAATGTAATTTGGTGAAGGATTAAAACAAACCTAAGATGATAACAAAGCTAACTACACTAGGGAGGCATAATAAGATGGATAAAAGAGATGGATCCCTAATTCTATTACAAATGGGGTATTTATACTAATAAAATTAGGTTAAGTTAGGTTAAGTAGAGGATTAAATATTTTGTGGAGGAAAGTAGGCCGAACTCAAACGTCACTTTGGACAATCCGGACGACCTGAAGAAACTCAGACGTGACTAGGATGGTCTCGGACAGAACTTTTATCTTTGCGAGGCTGGAACTCGGCCGGGACAAGGCCAATCTCGGATCGGATGCTTGTCAGATTCTTTCCTTCTTCTTTTCCTTCCCTTAAACTAGTGGGATAGGCTTTAACCTTCTCCAAAAGCTTCTTTATTGGCTACGGGTCATCGGTCTTGTTCTTCTCTTCTTGCTAATTAGTGTAAGTCATTATTTAGCCATCAAAATGAGCATAATAGACGGGAATTCCGCCTCATTTGGCTCATTTCCTATAGAACACGTAAAATAGGGTAGAAATACAAATATGAAGCATTTGGCTACAAAACCGACCATAAAAGAGACGAAATGCATGAAAGATTAGGTACGTTAAGGCATTAAAAATGCGTAAATCCGAACGACATCACTTTTCTTGATTATCAAGATGAATGGGGATCTGAAAGAACCCCGAATGGCCATCACGATAACCAAAATAGCTATGACAAGCTAACCCTTTTAACATCTTTTCAATATAGGGAAGAGGAAAATGGTCTTTTTTGTTAGCTACATTAAGCTTTATGTAGTCTATGCACTAATGCACATCCTCCACCCCATCACTAGTCTAGTAAAATTAGCTCATTATTTTCATTAGTGACAACTATAGTAGAGAGTATGTACTCGACCCCATCACTTGTCTTACATTAAGCTTAAGGACTACCTGATATTGGGTGACCCACTTAGAATCAGAAATAGAATTTATAATACATGTTTCAAGCAATTTCTGAACATTTGTCTTAAGAACATCTTGCATGACAAGGTTTAAATGACGTTGACCCTTTTATAATAGCCTTATGACCCTCTTATAGATGAATACGGTGCATATAAAAGTCAGGACTAATACCTTGTAAATCATCAATGCTATACCCAATAACCTTTTTATGTCTTTTCAAAACAACCAACAAAGCAGAACATTGGCTTTCAGAATGGCTAGCAATGATAATTATAGGATTCATCTCATGGCCATCTAAAAATATATACTTAAGATGAGAAAGAAGGGGTTTAAGTTCGGATTTATTTACCTCGGTAACCTTAGAGGGGTTACCTAAGCAATAAACCTTTTGCGTGGATCGCTCCTCTCCAGTCAACAACTTCTCTATCTCATCAACTTCTTGGCTTCATGTTCTCATTTCAGCAGTTGTATCTGTCATAAGGGCAATCTCCAGAGGATCCCTATTCAACACAAAGCAAGGCACTCATCAATAGTCATGTCTACAATATCAATTCTATGACAAGTCTCTTCTAACATGAGCTGGTTGAAAGCATGATCCAAATTAAAAGTGAATGTATTATCCCCCACAGTCAGTGTAAGTCTCCCATTCTTAATATCTATAACCGCCCCCATTGTGTAAAGGAATAGTCTACCCATGATGATAGGAATTTGGTTGTCCTCAGCTATATTTAGTACATCAAAGTCAACAAGATTAAAAAACTTATCTACTCTAACTGGTACGTCTTTCAAGACACCTATAAGTTGCTTAATATACCGGTCAGCCAGGCCATTTGTAAGGTCATATTTGTAACATTCAGTTGACCCATATTTATGTTTTTGAAAATAGAATAAGGCATTACACTAACACTAACCCATAAATTGCAAAGGGCTTTACCAATAGACAATCGGCCTATATTACAAGGAATAGAAAAACTTCATGGATCCTTTAGCTTAGGAGGAAATTGGCTTTGCAACACAGTGTTTCATTCTTCAGTAAATACAATTGTATCCACTTCATTAAAGGACTGCTTCCTTGTCAATATGTCTTTCATAAACTTCGCATAAGTCGGTACTTGAGTGGTCAATTCATTAAATGGAACGATCACTTGAAAATCCTTTAATACTTCTATAAACCTTCCAAACTGTTGATATAGCTTGGTCTTCTGTTGTTTATTTGGAAAAGAAAGAGCAGCTTTAGTGGACTCCGCTTTTTTCATCTTTTTCGAAGTTTTAGAATCATCGTCGTCAGGTAAGGGGGTTCCACGACCAAATTATGGGTTACCTCGATCGAGGTCTTGATGTACTCGATCGAGTTTTGGGCCAACTAGATCGAGGATCGTGCCATGTCGAGTTTCTTAGTACTCGATAGAGGGAACTGACTTCTAGCTATTTCCCGCTTTGCTTCGTATTACGAGATACATTAACGCCTTCATCATCACATAGCTTTAAATTACTCAATCCCTTAAGATGCATGTACGGTAACTTATCTTCATCAATGGGCATCACCGGACTTTGATAAGTAGTGTCGCTCCTCAAATAAGTTGCATTAGCTTGCTCATGACCTTGTTTACCTTTAGGAATAAGATTTTCGGGTTGCCTAGAAGGGTTTTACCTAGCTAATTAGGCAACTTAAGTTTCCAACATCTTGTTATACGCCATTTGTTCAGTAATTTGAGTCGCTTGTTGCTTATGTTGAGCCAAAAGAACCTGCTGTAAAATGGATTCAATCTCCGATATGTCGTATGTGGAGCTTGTTGAGGAGTGGTTGCTAGGTCGTTGCGGCTCACAACAAAAAAATACTTATAAATTTAACAAACAAGGATAGAAAGTAAGTCAAGGTTGATCCATGGGACGGTCGTAGTTCTACAAGTGAGTTATCAAAGCTAGCAATAACTATATCTATGGTCAAGTGTCACTTTGGGTTTGTAACGAGAGAAATATCTAAAGTACTTCAACAAGCAATAAGAAAACAAGTAAATGAACAACAACAATAGACAAGAGATGATATCAATAAGAGAGATAAACTAGGGTGTCATGGGTTATTATGGGTCGATTAAGGTAGGTAAGGTGTTAAATCTCATAATACATGTGAATGGCTACAAGTCGGACTTTGAGTCAAGTCTCTCGATCTAATGGCCCCACGTAGGTCAATCGTGGTAGCACCTCGCATATGCCCGTCCAAACCACCAACACAGTGCACGGTCTAACAC
>JAOWBH010179487.1:0-10132 GCA_028566215.1 Silene coronaria
GACTTGGTAAACAATGAATAGTCTTGCTTAGATTGTACAAATCCCAAACTCACAAGATACTTGGTCAGTTCCTTGTTCCACTGTCTGGATGCCTGTTTTAGGCCATACAGTGATCTTTTCAGTTTGCACACTTCACCCTTGTTAGCCTTAACATATCCTAGAGGAGGCACCATGTATACTTCTTCCTCTAGGAAACCATGCAAAAATGCATTATTAATGTCGAGTTGGTGTAGAATCTAACCTTTTGAAGCAGCCAATGCCATTAGGGTTCTTACAGTAGCAAATTTAGCCACTGGACTCAAGGTGTGTTTATAATCTTTGTCTTTAACTTGATTATATCCTTTTGCCACTAATCTTGCCTTGAATCTTTCTACACTGCCATCAGGATTATGTTTTATTTTGTATACCCATTTAGACCCTATGGCTTTCTTTCCTTGAGGCAATGTCATTAACTCCCAAGTATTATTCTTTTCCAAAGCCTGTAATTCTATCTCCATGGCCTTAACCCATCTGTCATCTTGAACAGCTTGATGAAAAGTGGAAGGTTCAAATTCAGTGAGGACATGAGATAGACTGACTAAATAATCTGGATCAAAATTCACAAGCTCATGAAGAACTGCAGCATGAAAAGATTGAGATGATGTTGTTGTCTCATGAGAATCTTGGAAAGGTAACTTGAGAGGACAATGATATCCTGACAATGAAGTAGATAGCTGTTTTGGTCTGGTGGATCTCCTTGGTGGAACATCATTGGGAATATTATTGTTTGAAGATGGCTGAGTATTATTAGAATTATTAGTATGTGTGTTATTATGTAAATGAGCTGAAGGACAAAAAATAGTACTATTGTTTTGTGGATTATTAATATTTGAGCTATTATTTTGTGACTCAGCATTTAGAGTGGTATTAAAATTGAATGGATGGTATGTATGCATATCACCCGTAAGATGTACCAAACCAAGATTTGGAGAAGGAGAGACAGATTCTTCTTGTGAATTGGAATTAATTTTGTAAGGGAACTCCGTCTCTCTAAAAACAACATCTCTACCAACAAACATTTTATGAGTGGCTAGATCATAAAGCTTGTACCCCTTTTGTCCAAAAGAATATCCCAGAAATATACACTTTCTAGCTCTTTCTTTGAATTTATCTTTCTGAGTAATAGGTACAGTAGAGTAACATAAGCATCCTATAGTTTTGAGGTCTTCATACTCTGGTTTTTGTCCAAACAGGATCTCATGAGGACTTAACCATTTCAGCAGTTTCACAGGCATCTTATTAATGAGATGTGTGGCAGCTAGAACACACTCACCCCAAAACTTAAGTGGCAAATTAGCATGAAATTTTAAAGCCCTGGCAGTCTCCAAGAGGTGCCTATGCTTCCTCTCTACCCTACCATTTTGTTGGGGTCTCCCCAGAATACTTTTTTGGTGGACAATGCCTTTATCTTTAAACAACCTATGACATTCCTTTTGAATAAATTCAGGCCCATGGTCTGACCTGATTAATTTGACACTAGCTTTAAATTGGGTGTTAACATAAGCAAGGAAGTCTTGGACAAGGGAGAAAACCTGAGTCTTATCCTGAAATAGAAATGTCCAAGTGCTCCTACTATGATCATCAACTATTGTAAGAAAGTATTTGACCCCTTTCAAAGCCCGTACTCTATAAGGACCCCAAATATCCATATGGATGAGATAAAAGCAAGCTAAGGCATGAGACTTACTTCTAGGGAAAGGAAGTAATGATGCTTAGACAATATGCAGGTTTCACAAAAAAATTCATTGATATTAGAATTTTTAACATTCAGCATATGTCTCATCTTATCAAGAGAGCAATGTCCATATCTAGCATGTAAGACAGCTAGATCAGCATTATTAAGCTTGTTACTGCTACTACAACTAGCTATATGGCTAGATTTATTTACATCAGACAGTGAAGACAAAACCTTATGAGGAAAGGATTGGTAAGGCTTGAACCAGTAGAGCCCTCCATGTTTCTTGGCAATTCCAATGGGTACCTTACTTGTAAGGTCCTGGAAAATACACTCATGAGTGTTAAAACTGACAGTCATGTTGGATTTACCAATCAATTTACCAACTGACAGTAGATTTTGCTTAAAGTCAGGCACTAAGAGTACGCTGTCAAGTATAATATGTGATGTTAAACTAGCTTTCCCAATTTTCTTAACAATCTTAATGGTACCATCAGGTAAACTGACCATAATAGGATGAACTAACTCCTTAATATCATGCAAGAGATGAATATTTGAGGTCATGTGGTCAGAGGCACCTGTGTCCACAATCCAGTGTAATGAATAGAATGAATTAGACACAGAGTAAGCTTGTAAATGGGACATGATACCTGCGAAGCTAGTAGTAGCAAAATTGGCAGGTGTCTTGTCAGAAAAAACTTAAACCACTTGCTTAACCACAGACTGAATAATGCCATCCATCATTTGAGTATCAATGTTCATAGGAGATTGATGTGCCTTGTGAGAAGTATTATGAGACGTAGACCCTGCTGAAGAAGGAGTGACATCAAAGGGAGTATATTCTTCAGCTTCCTCATCTTCACCTTCATAATAAATAGCCTGTGCATTATGTGCTTGCCTCCTGTAGACATTCTGTCCATTCTGAAATATAGGTCGAGCTTGAGCCTTCCCTTTGCCCTTGAATTTGAAGGCACCAGTCTTATTATGACACTTTTCAGACTTGTGTCCTTTCTTGCCACAGTGCACACATGGTTGAAGCTTTGGACATTCTGCAATAACATGCTCAGAACTCTTGCAGTAGCTGCAAAACTTGCCAACAGAGTCATCTCCAGGAGGATTCAACTTAACTTTCTTTGATTCATGGACATTCTGTGAAGCAGCATATGCTGTAGCCTCAGCCAAGACATAAATAGCCACGCTAATTTGTTTTTGGCGCTCAATTTGTTGTAGAAAGGACAAAGCTTTGTTCAAAGATGGTAATGGATCCATAGAGAGTATATTAGTTCTAATAGTCTCATAACTGGAGTTGAGCCCCATTAGAAACTGAATTAACTTGGATTTAGATTCTCTATCAAGCATTCTCTTCAAGAGATGACAGGAACATTGATCAAGCACACCACAGGTACAAACAGGGATAGGGTCAAGAGCATCAAGACTTTCCCAAGAGGTCTTGAATTTGTTGTAATACTCGACCAAAGATGAATTCTCTTGGGAAATAAACCCTATGTCCTTCTTCAATTGATAGACTTCAAGGCCATTTGTTTGACCATAACGCTCAAGAATTTCCAGCCATAACTCTCGAGTAACATTAATATAATCCACAGTGTCACGGATTTCAGGTATCATAATCCATTTGGCAACCATAAGATTGCAACGAACCCACTGCTTGTGAGTATGATCAGATTTTGCAGGAAATTTGAGAGTTCCATCAAGAAAACCGTCCTTGTTATTAGCGATTAAAGCTAGGTAAACATCACGCTTCCATTTAATGAAATTTTTGCCATTAAAAAGGTACGGAATTAACTGCAGATTAAGCTGATCAGATTGAAAGAGATAAAGAGGATCATCACAGATCGCATAGCTGGAACTAGGCGTAGCCGTCGCAGAATTATCAGAAGTATCAGTCATGATGAACGAATTAATGAAGAGTTGTAGGATTATCAGAAGAATTAGAAGAATTTGAAAAACAATCGAAGTGAAAAGAAACCTAATTATGCAAATCGATCGAAAACAATCAAATGAGAAGAAATGTAGTAACTGATGAACAATACCGATGAACGAAAGGAGAATTATGCGAAGAAGAAGATCAAAACCCTAATTTTATGTGATATGCGATTTGCGATCACGAAGAAAAGAAATTAGGGAAAAGAACTCATACAACGATGAAGAATGATCGTCGATAATGCGGAATATGATGAAGAAGATCGATGTGAAATTTCATCCAGAATCATCGAACCTCAAGCTCTGATACCATGAGAAACTGTAGTTCTCCATTGTTGTTCATCAGTTAGTTATATGTTTGTTATGAGTTTGTTATAGAGAGAGAAATCTAGATAGAGACAATCAATCTAAATAAAATGAGATCTAGCTATTATTGAATGTAGTACAACCTATTTATAGGTGTGGTTTATTTGCAAGATCATTATTAATACAATAAGTTAGTTTCACACATAATTAGCATGGTCGTCGATTACAATTCAAATGCTCAAAAGAATTCAAGTATTAAAACATGGTACAATTCAAATATAACAACATTACCCTGACCCAAGGCCTCAATGGCTCCCACATATTGTGGAGTAAAAGGTACATTTCAAATGTTGAAAAGAAATTGACGAACATTATTGAAACAGTAAAACATGGGCGAAAAGGTAGGCTAGTCCACAGCGCAGGCGCTAGGCTCACAAGCGTTTACAAAAGGCCTAAGTCCAATGCTCGATACAGAAAAGGGAAAACTTGTAAAATGGAAATGTCTTAGATCATAGTACATGGAAAGAGTGCTTGGAACAATAATCAAGTAGTACATTGTTTTAATATGTTTTCAATTGTTTCAACAGAGTTAAAGGTTTTTTGGATATGGTCACCCAAGGCTTTCACATTACCTGAACGAACCGAATCTTTCGAGTTATTGCTGTTAGCTTCAAACTCAGTATGTTGCTTCACATAATCATTCAGTATTCCTCGAATTACCTTGATAGAATCGAAGGCTTGTTTTATACGATCAGTCATGATTTTCATTGTCTCCTCTCTTGATATAACTTTCAAAGGTTTGTCAATGATTACTATGGGAGTATCAAATGGTTCGGGTTTTACAGGTTTGTCATTGACTTTTTGCAGATCATCTGTTGGTTCGGCTCCCAATGGTTTGTTAGTGATTACTGTGGGAGAATCAATTGGCTCGGGTTTTACAGGTGTGTCATTGACTTTTTGCGGATCATCTGTTGGTTCGGTTCCCAAAGGTTTGTCATCGATTCTTGATGGACCACCTGGCTCACGAGTGTTAGCATCCACAGGCTCTTTGGTTCTTGTCAGAATTTTCAACTTTGATTGGATACTCGTCGAGACGTAGGTTAGATAGTCTTGAAGAGACTGGAATGAGAATTTGTTGAGGCGTATTCCAACAAGGCTTGCAAGGAGCAAAAAAAGGCAAACCCGATATTTGCGATTGTTAGATTCGTCTTCCTCAGGCTTGTCATTGATCGGCTTATCATTGATATTTCTGATCTCCGAAATCTTCTCACATAACCGGTTGCTTTCAGCATTATATAGTACCTTTTTAATGGCTTTAGACCACTCAAAGGTCAGGTGTATATGCTCACCTAAGGCCTTGACAGTTCTGGAACGAAATAGATCACTTGATTGCCCTTCATACGCTTGAAACTTGATTTGTTGTTTCACATAATTGCTTATCTCGCGTAGTATTGTAACAGAATCCAAGGCTTTCTTTAGATGATCAGACAAGATCCCTACATGACTGTTACAATAATAAACCATCAAATCAGTAACCGGGGATTGGATATCTTTGTTGATTATTGGGGAAACGTCTATTGGTTTGACTATTGGCTCAATCGGTCTCTTTCTCCCGATTTGTTTGCTCATCCCATAGAGAATTAGAAAGACGATAACCAGGGCAGTCAAGTATTTGAAAATGCGGAATGAAACACCGATAACCTGTGAACCAAACCCCTTGAGCGACATTGCTCGAGATGGGTCATTCTTCATGGCGAGCACCCCATTGTTACCAGCCTCGGATTTCATAGATCCCCAAAATCCTATCAAGACAGTTGTGAAACAATTCCACATGTCTTCAGTTCTCTCCGAAACAAGGGTTAGAAAGCTTAGAAGAGGAAGGATCGAGAACTTGTAAATGCATGATGAAATGTTGGTTAATTGCAACCACCACCCCTTTATTAGTAACTTATTAGAGGTTTCTGACTCAATTTCATCGTTTGAGCCCTCGACACGAGATTGGAGGCTTGTCCCTAGGCCCCCAAAAGGGCTAACAAGGAACCAAAAAAGATTAACCAACGATGCGAAAATGCGATTGAATAACCTTCGAATTTTGACAAGATCAAGAACCCTCCGCCCTATTTCATCTTTTTCCTCTTCACTAACACCTTCCCCGATGAGATTGGCCACACGAGTCACACGAACAAGTCGAGAACTTGAATTAAAGCCTACTCCCATTGTACTGCAATTAGTAAAAAGGGTAAACTATCAATCTAGGTTCTTCATACATTATCCAATTTTGCATTATTTTGCTCCTTTCTATTTTGATTATTCTACACATATAAACCCGATGGATCCCAAAGTGGTGCAGAAACATCGAGAACTAGGTATGACTGTATGAGCGTGATTGAGCATGTAAGTGATTTACTCATGTTCATACCTTGTTATCACATGTATATGGATTTAGAAATTTACGACGCAAATAGTTTGTTGATGTATATAAATACTTTCTTCGTCTTAGTCGGTTGTTTATATACTTTCTTTAGAAAGATTTCAGAAAAAGTAAACAAATGACCGAGACTGAAAAGCTAGTTTGCACAAGAATTACCTCCATGAGTACGAGAAATGGAGAAGATCACAAGGTTGTTGAGTAGTCACACGAGAAAGATGAAGATCGACTTCGACCTTGCAAGTTTCGTTGGCATAAAGATCGCCAAATGAAACTATAACATTGTCATCCAATGCTGTAAGCAGGATGTCTGAGCGAGAGTAGGTTCCCACATAAATGTTGTCTATCAAGGCCATTGACTTTGCCCGCCTGACGGTCAACTTCAAGTCACTGACAACCACCGTGAATAGTTTCGCAAAGCATTCAGCAACGGCACTCCTCAAGTTGCTTGGACTTGAGCTTGCAACATCTATGGAACAATGAATTCCTCCGTCGCTACTTTTTGCAACGTCTTTTAGCACCTACCCGAAACAACTATTACATGTTAAACGACCAAATCCGAATCTGCTCGGTCTTAAGATAACAAATCTGAATGTATAATTGTATATGCGCTAACAATTACAAAGAAATTAGAATGAATTGAAAAGGAATTTAATTAGGAACGTACCATTGAATTGAGATCGCCACCAATTCCAAATGTGTAAACAGGCACCGATTCGACGAATGTATGTTTAATAGGAACATGAAATTGGTAACCGTCAGACATGAGCAAGATTGCCGCCTGCCGTCCAGTAGCGTACTTGCGGTCATTAATCACTTTATATGCCATCTCCAGGCCGCCATTGACATCTTTACCAGGATGCGTTTCCAAATCACTCACTAGTTTTTCGATCTCAGCTTGAGAAACGAGGCTCATCTGTCGTAATCCACACAACTTCTGAGGATTTTTCGAGATAGTGACAATTGATAGACGATCAGCTGAGCTGAGTTTATCGATCAAGAGTCTCATAATACCTTTCAGTGTCTCCAATTTCTCACCTTTCATACTCTCGCCAACATCTAAAACCGTCACAATATCCACCCCGGGTCTTTCGTTTTTGTATCCTGCTCCGCTTACCTCCAAAAACACACTTAAATGGCTATCTTCCAACCCTGCTTCCTCCTTGTTAATGGTAGTCACTTTTATGTTGCCTCTTTTCAATGTCTCATGCTTTGTCCCTAATAAATCATTAAAATAATATGAATTTTCATGAGTTCATGGTCACTTCGTACAATTACTCGTCTACGAATCTACTGTTAATGATAGGTCGCAACTCGCAACAATAGGTTGATTGTGAGCAGGGGGAACCTAACTAGTAGCAAAGGGTAGCACTACAATTATCAAATTTGCTACCCAAAAATTCTTAAATATGGACCTCAACATAAGTATAAAGCAACAAAGAAAATTCGTTACCCAAAATTCTACTTCTGGGTTCGCCCCTGATTTGTGAGACCTTCGAATAACCGTACACTCCCCTTTCATTATATTGTTCTTGTGGCTCATTCGAGAAGAAAAAAAATGTTCTCCGTACAATATTACACAAAGAAATAAACATGAAGGGAGAACGAATAAGTTACCTGAGTCGTATGGAGTTGCAACAATCTGCTCCTCATCACTTAGAGACATCCTAATAACCAGAACAACGATCGATCGCGACTCGTCTTCGTCCTTGATCGCTTTATTTTATTTCTTCAATCTTTTTGAGAATTTAATTAGCATTTGCTTTATTTTCTACTGTTCATTACTTGAACTATACCATGTACGGTAGTTGGTCTTGTATTTATATACCTTTATGACTACTGGAATGTCAGCTGGTAATTTAAGTTTTATCGTATTGATGTAAACTTTTTTTTTTTGTGATATATCCTCTCAGTCCAAGTAAACAGTTATCCATGTTTAAAAATTGAAATCTTTCTCACGAATAAAATAACACGGTTTTAGGTTAATTTAGTCTCACGGGGTTTAAATCTGAGACCGAATTATTAACTCATCCCTCATATACTAAAAGATTAATAAATCTTCAAATTTTCCCACTTAGGTTCCCACCTAACTCGGCCAAGTGACACTACTTTTATATAAAATATTTGCTATCTAATAATTGATCTCACTATCTATATTTAGTCTTACACAATATTTAACCTCTAATTAATCATATATCCTAAATATTAATGATAATTATGGTAACAATTTTTCATAAATTATTATTTAGCTTTTACTTGAACAAAGAAAATTATCAACCCTTTTAAAAATGGAATAAATATAATTATTAATTATTAATTTTCTATTATAATTATTATCTAAAAAAAACGCACTTTCGCGCGTGATATACACTAGTATTATAATCGAGTCGACAACTATTACGAACAAATTGTGAGTTGGTACTACGTATTGATTGATCCTTGCAAATACAAAATTATTATTCCAATGACCAGACTTTGTTGTGAGTCATTGTTAATCTAAGGTCAAACACATATAAAAAGCTGACTTCCAAGTCTTAATATATTTTGTATCCATTGCCAAAGGCCTAACCTTGGTGGATGGGGGAATATTTCACCTGGGTAATTACAAATTTTAATTTCGCCACTGATTATAAATATAAAATACAGGACAAATTTATATGTTATAGAGGTATCTAAGGTATTGGCCGGCAACAACGGGTGCAGGAACCGTGCCTTCGAGGCAATCTTATTCAGGGCAACATTCTTTTTGTGATGTACTGGACCTCCATTATTCTTTTTAAGACGCCCCTGGAATGTAACGACTGTTGGATCCAAGTAATTGAGTATAAATGTCGTTAATATTTTAAGGGTTTTGCACAAGGAAAACTATGTTTAATGTATTTTCTTTCCAAGAGGTAATAAAACTTTCGGCCGTATATCGCGGTAACTTATCTTCGCATTATTAAAACTTAGGAGAGACGGTATCTCACAAAGTTATTGAAAGACCACTATTTCGTATCCATTTATTTATTTTTCGTGATCCTATTATTGTTAATCGTGGCATAATAATTTCGTACCTATTTACATAATAGATGTTCACATTTTATTTTTAATCATCATTTTTACCTATTTTATTATCTTTAGTACAATTTTTTCTTAAAATTGTACATTAATCTCTTAATAAACTTATTGAGAAGCCGGCTCTCAGGAGACCTACTCCGTTGTATAGGTTGGCTAAACGAAATCAAAAGAACTTTCTAGTGAAGGGGTCACAAGAAAAAAAAAGTTTTAGTGACCAATTTGGCCAAAATTGGTGGCTAAACTCAATTTTCGGATCATATCTTACATCGGTTACTTAGTTATTCCCTTATGTTAATGTATCGTTATTTAAATTTTGGTGTTATTTTGATCAAATTATTTCGTCATTTAATTTGACTTCAGCTAGTCGTTATAAAATACGAAGTAATAATTGCAGTCGTTTGGCAATAAGTAGGCATTATCAGGCACGAATTGAAGTTGTGTTGATGCATGGTGCTTAGTGACCTAACGACTAACCATTTTGTTATTCATTTTTGTAAAATTGATTTATGTATGTATTGAAGCGTGAGCGACATTTATTAGTGGGTTCACATGTGATTATGATAGAGTGATAGACTATTGGTTTTAAGATGAAACTTCCTTATAGTATTTAATCAATATAAATATATATTTGAGGCTTTTTTCGAGCGACGTGGTAGTCTCCAACTTTTTTAAAACACTGAAAT
>JAOWBH010179498.1:0-10131 GCA_028566215.1 Silene coronaria
CGTGTGGATCGTCAGTGAGGAGAGAGGGTGTGTAGGTCGCAGGTGGTCGGCGTGGTGGTTGTTGTTGTAGGGTTGGATGGGTGAGTGAAAGAGATTGGTGATATGGAGATTTTGAAGGATGGTGGAAGACTGGGAGAAGAGGGGAGGGTTGGAGTCTTCACGCAATACACAGGATTACACACATTACACATCTAGCTTTTTTTAGTTTTTTTAAATTTTTTTTTTTTGTAATAAAAGATAGGATAAGATTTTGGTTAAAGTTAATAAAATCTTTAATAATTTTCCTTCCATAACTATACTATTAGAATATATGAATATATGCAATGAATTCCGCCACATGGTTAAGTTTTATTGGTGGTGTATAGAAGATTCTATACACCGAGTGTAACCGTAACATTAGCATAGAAGAAATCAAAAAGATTTCATACACACTCATTATAGATACTCACCTGATTTCCAATTAGACCAAATTGGAAGATATCAAGGAAATTATAACATAAATGGGTGAAAAGAAAGAAAAAAAACTGAAACAAATCTCAGAAGATTCTACTAATCGCATTATTTGCATAAATAAAAAATGGCAATCAAAAAATTAAGAGTACAGCAAAGACTTAATAAAAACGGGGAAGGAGTGCCAAGGAAGAAACTAAAGAAGTTGAAGTCTGTAAAACTTGCAAACCTGAACAAGTAGAGGATATAAATGAGGAAAGACAAAACACGATACGATCTTAATTTTATGGTTTCCCGAGATGATGTAATGGACTCACGAGGGCCACCTTCGGCATCAATGTCAGGGATATCATCACCCAATTATATGAGAGATACCACCAGCTCAAGTGCTAGAAAAGGGAAATTTTCGGCAATTCCCAGTTCTATTTTATCTAGCTCTGCAACCACCTTAAATTTCCCAGATACTATTAAGCCTCATTCAGGTAGGCAAAAATACGAAAAAACATGGTCCATTTCTGGTTTCTCTTACAGTTATTGTTCTCTCCATGGTCATCAACATCAGCTTCATGTGCCTTCACAACCTCTAAACTAGAGTTTATCTCTGCAAGAACACTGGTCAATAACCTGAAGGATAAAAATCTGAGAGAAGGCGGAGTGCATACTATAAGTGTAACAAAAAGGGATCAATCAAGGCAAAAGGTACCCATTGAAATCCATAAAGCTCAAGCGCTGCACTTTGCTCATGACGAAGAAGTTACCATTCTAGATTTTCATGTTACAACTGTTGCCAAATTAAGGACAAAATGGGCCGTTGAAGGCGACGATATTAGTGATAATTCTGCAGCAACACCCAGCAAGAAATCACATCCTGCGGTACACATCAGAAACAATTTTATGCATTTAAAGGTAAATTAGTAGGGAAACAATATATAAATTTCAACATTGTTTATGCCAGGAAAGCACTGATTTTGAATATGCATTTGACCCATGTTCTAGTTTGGGAAAACAAGGTTAAACATTTTCTCACTTAGGTAGCTTAAGGAGTAAAATAGTCCCAACTTCATCTAAATTACAGATTTTTTTTTTTCAGCATTATACAGCAGCGTTGCCCCAGTGACTTAATATCTCCTGCAAATTGCAGGGTTAGGGAAGGGGAACATAATTTTGAAAAAAATTACTCCTTCCGTTCTAATCAATTGTTATCTATGTTTGAAATCCCCCTCACAAAAAAAGACAACAGATAACAATTGACTGGGACAGAGGGATTATATGGCTAAAAATATATATGTGGAATTAGTGAAGGGTACAAAAGTGAGATTATGTAAAATCCCAGGGGAGTAAAGCGGATATATTACTTTGCGTAATTCTGTTTATAATATTTTGCTTTCATAGGGGAGACGAGCAACATTGAACAAAGACCTGCAGGAACCATATCGAGAAGAATGGGGAACAACACAAAGTAAGATACAAAAGGGACCTGCTGATGTTACTCACCTACCAGTTAATGCGACGGAAAATGTGGATACAGTCTTTGAATCATCTCAGCTCTCCAATGAATTGCCTGATAACCTAAAGCTCACATTCTTCACAAATTACAGCGTGAAACTCGCCATTGACAGAGATTCACAAGATATATATGAAGGTATTACTCCAAGTTTAGCAAAAGAACATGCGCTAAGCGGGGAAGAACTTCAAGGTGATGAATCTTTTAACATCACAGTCATATCATCTCTTGCAAACTCTACATCATCGGATACTCGAGGGGACCCAACATAAGTTAGTTGTGAAGATAAGCACGGAATTCCTACTGATAATATAGAAGTATTAGGCAAACAATTAGTTGGCCACTGTCATCAAGCGACTAAAGTTGCAATAAAGACTTCAATGTCTAAGGGAAATCATAGCGCACAAAGTAGAACATTCATGGACAAGGATAAATATACTAGCTTGTGGGATCTCGATCTCCAGTATGTTGATACCAATCTCATGGAGAAAGGAGAAATTCAATTATATGATAAAACAGATACAGTTTCTCCTAAAAATATTCAGGACAAGGGTATGGACATTCAAGCTCCAACAATCTTTGAATTTGAAGATGAGGCAATCAAGGTGATCGAAGAAGCAATCAATGAATTACTCATACTCCCAGAGCAGGCGAGCAACAATCTATTCAGCTCTACCTGTACAAATTCAGGGGAAGCGGTCTGGTACCAAGTTCTTGAAAATGGTAGAGAAGTCTCATTTCCTAAGAAAGAAACTAAACGGGCTGAAACATCAATGGACATTATCGCAACTCTAGAAGATGAGAAAGCATCACAAGGGCGAAACGTATCCAACATCTACCTCAAATTGTCAAATGCAATAAACAAGATGCAACAACTCAAACTAAAGTCTCCTCAAGAACTTCAACATACAACTGACCCTGAAGCAGAGGGAACTCTTTCACTGCGTCAAACAGAGATTCCTGAGAAGAAAACTTGGCAAGAATGGATGCTTGATTATGCTCTGCAACAATTAGTTTCAAAGCTGGCTCCAGCTCATAGAAAAAGAGTGGCATCGCTTGTTCAGGCTTTCGAGATAGTTGGTTCACAGCCAAAACATTCTACTGCCCAGAGAGGCAAAGCATAAATCCTTTGAAAACATGAAACTAATTTTGGCGACATATAAATACCCACTCGAGTTAAAAATACTCCGGTTCTTCCTTCAGCAAAAAGTATTACAGCAAAATTCAATCAAGAAACTATATTGTTTATATTTGCAGAACAACTGAAGCCTCAAAATTCAAAGCATTAAACGAACTCACTCTCTTTTACTCAATTTTTCAATTGCTGCAACTTTTTATCAACTAATTTTCCCCTATTTACTAAATAATTAGGCCATTCTACGTTTTTTCCCGCCTAAATTATTAACCTCAAATTGGGCCTCCTCTAATACCCATAACATGGACTGAAATCCTTCCTATAAACTGACGTAATCAATTACACAAATATTTCGAAATCATTGCTACATAAAATCTGGGAGAATCTTTGCTAATTGCTATTATAAATATGATATGATTATAATTGTTACTAAAAATAAAGCCTATATTATCCCCTAAATTGTATGACCAAAATCTTTGCTAAATTAAATAGTAATAAATTGCTTGGTATATATATTAGATTATAATTATAATTATAATTACAATTACAATTATTACTACAAATAAAACTAAATTGATTCCCAATCAAACATAATCACATAACTTTCTAATATTAATACAAATTAATACAAATAAATTTCAAATTGATTTCAATCAAAACATAAACAATGACTCCATATTCTCCATATCTTCATATTTCCTTTTCCATTTTTCTGAATATCACACTCCCTGTCAACGTAAGAATAAAAAAATATATATCAAAGATCATAGATATGTGATATACGTTATACACTTTTACAGCCATCAACACTATATATATACCATAACAATGTTTAACCAAACATCACAAAGTAAAATCAATCTAACTTAGAACCACCTTATACATCCTCCTATAGTCATGGCTGCATCACAATCAAGACGCTTCAACTATATCAAAGATGTCGACAATAGCAAGGAGACATGGAGATTGAGGGTTAGAGTGATTAGGCTATATGAGGTACTGTCATGGATCTTTCCAAAAGAGATCAGTCGCATAGAGATGGTACTTCTCGATGAAAAGGTAAGTTGATTTTTAATTTATAGATTTCATACAATATAGATCTTCCAAACTAGCTATTTAAATTCACTCTTATATCTCTCCTACAAAATGACAAGGTTCAGGCTTCCTACAAAGATAGTCTTATAAGACATTTTCGACCTCTTCTCCACCAGGGCGAACTATATAATATTAGTAACTTTGTGGGTTCAGAAAACAAAGACAATCACAAATCATGCGCAAATAAATGGAAAATTATCTTCCATAAAAACACCTCTGTCAGCGAAATAAGTGCGGTTGGATCAGAAATACCAAAGTTTGGTTTTGAATTCATATCATTTCAAGATATCCAGGAGCAGAAACCAAACCCAAATGTTTTTATATGTATATTTTTTTTTCTTTTCCAAATTTACTGGAAGTACATTCATTATTAATTGAATTTATATCATTGTACATATACTTGACAATAAGTTGTCTATGTAGATATCATTGGGATCTTTAAAGGCAAGGGTCGCGTTGAGTTTGGAGGAGAGCTTGGAACCCCAACTAAGAAAATAAAGACAAGGCTTGAAAATGAAAGGTATAAGTAAGGTTATTTTAAAATTTGTGTATTTAGAGTCAGACCCTTTTTATTATGCTCTTACTATATACTTCCTTTCCTATTACTACAGTGCACGTACGCTAGATGTGTTTTTGTGGGGTGACTATGTCGACTTGCTCATTAACTATGTCGACACCCATCCAGGACGAAATGTGGTTGTCATTCAGTTTGCAAAGCCTAAATACTTCAATGGTACATGCTTTCCTTAACACCTAATTAAATACTTCTAGAACATTTCTGAATTGATAACATCATGATAAATACTCTTTATATTATAGGTCTTTCATCCGTGTCCAACACATTCCATGCTTCTCGACTAATGATGAATCCCAACTCTGGGCCGTCACTTCTTTCATAGCAAGGTATGTCGACGTTCAACCAAAGACAAAAGACACACGGAATTTAATACTGACTCTTACTAATATAATGTACCTTTCAGTTGTGGAAACGTACCAGAGGGCAATGCGTATGTTATAGAAGATTTAGGTTTGGCTCAACCATTAACCATCAGAGATGAGTTCTTCAAGTTGGAACATCGGAAATATATCGACGATTTACTAAACATCAAAGAGGTGAAAGAATTTTTTTTTTGTTAATTTCTTCTGAAAATCATAAATATATCATGTACATCAATTTTTATATTGTGATAAATACGATATATGACACGTTTTAATATTTAGCCTTGCTTTTGAACCGTTGTTGCAAAAATCAAAACTATGGAGACACAACACGACTGTGCTACTCATCGTATAAGATATGTGCATCGAAATTAACTAACCAAGGAAATGGTACTTTCTACTGTGGAAAATATGTTACCACAAGGTTATATATTTAACAAATTCTCTATAATAATTTGATTACGCACGGAATAAAACATATTGTATGGCTCTAGTAATACACTCTAATTTACTAAATGAATTCCAGATTCAAGGTTGTCTTCAAAGTTGAAGACGACACTGGCACTGCGTCTTTCTTACTCTTTTGCCTTGAAATGGTGCAACTAACTGGAAAGCCGGCAACAGATTTCCGCGACACATTAGTGAAAGTTTAACAGTTTAAACAATGTCAATTATAACTATGAGCTAACCATTACACTTCAAAATTAACATTTAACTATATGACAAATACCTATATCAGAATGGTGAGGATGATCTATTTCCTATGGAATTTGACGACCTCTTTGGCAAGCAATATCTCTTCAAGGTCAACATTAGCGATTACAATTTGGAGAAAAACTATAAAGTTTACACTGCCGCACAAATAACTGATGATCCTGAATTAATGGCTGAACACTTCGTCCTCTTGAAAAGGGAAGAGGTTCGTTACAACCATAGAGTACTAACTTAAAGACTAATAACTCTTATCTATTATTTCCTGCATTCTTAGTGTTATTATATTCATGCAAGATACAGAGGTGGTTTCCGAATCTACTGGGAATTCTCTTTCTCTTTCGCTCATTAATGAAAATGAAGGTCAGTCAGTAATTGGTGATAACAGTGAGATGACTTCAAGTAGAGCATGCAACATAACGCCTACAAAGAGGGGGATAGAAGAAGTTGTTCCTGGTGAGCTTTATATACTTCGTGAGGAAGGACATAGCTATGCCATTAGGCCAAAGGTGGTCGTGAAAGTTGAAAATAAGGATTTGTTTGGTAACTTAGTAGTAAGAGGAATTGTCCTCTAGATTAAATAAGTGATTTTCTAATTATCACAACTAGGTTTAATTTCTTTTTCCTTGTGTTATTTTGGTACTACTCAATTATTGTCGAATAATAGTCTCTAAATTTATTATTGATTTTGCATTTATCAATTACTTACCAGTTAGTCATATATTCTCCTAGTGGCGAAGTCTTTCCGTTGTTTCCTCTATCTACGTGTACTGACGGGCAGTGGAGATTGGATTGTGGCAGTTAAAGTTTGAAAAAATTAAAAATGAAAACATTAAAATAAAAGGGTTATAATGGTCATTTATGTCCGTGAAAGAGGAAAACTCGTCCATGAATGAGCACCACCCCACAAATGTCGTAGGTGATAATCGAACCCCTAGCTTCATGATTGTTTTAAGAGAGCTCTTACCAATTGAGCTAACTCTCATTCTCAAATGTCACCCTTACTATAATAGCCCTAATCTTGCATTCTTGCTCGAACTAGCTAAATAACGTACGACCAATGAAACTATGATAAAATGATTTTGTTAAGTTTGGAATTTGGAAGATTTTGTTACCCCGTATATTGGTTGATTTAATGTAGGAGACACACTTATTTTTAGAGAGATTTAACTTCCTATATTAACAATTTATAACATAATTATAGCACGTCCCCTATATACTAAAAGATTAACAAATCTCCAAATTTTCCCGCTTAGTTTTCCTGCC
This sequence comes from Silene coronaria, assembly GCA_028566215.1. Lineage (NCBI taxonomy): Eukaryota > Viridiplantae > Streptophyta > Magnoliopsida > Caryophyllales > Caryophyllaceae > Silene > Silene coronaria. Next base: position 7,101 of record JAOWBH010179498.1, read on the forward strand.
TAAGTGACACTCTTCTATAAAATATTTGCATTCTAATTAATTTATCTCTATACTAGTATAGTTCCCGTACAAATGTACGGTTTTTTAGATGTTTTCTTGCCTAAGTGACACTCTTCTATAAAATATTTGCATTATAATTAATTTATCTCTATACTAGTATAGTTCCCGTACAAATGTACGGTTTTTTAGATGAGAGTGTTAAAGATTATAAAAATTAAATTGTTATTTATTCAACTTCATTAGAAGTTTAATAATAAAATCAGTCATTGATAATGTCTCACATATCAAGAGTTGGAAAAGAGAAATTTCAATAGTTTTATCCTGATTAAGATTATGTGGTTTCCTCAAACTATTGTCAACATTATTTTTTAAAATAATAATATTATATCACTGCATCCACTAAAAGCATAAACATTAACGAGTGACCTTGTTAATACAATCAAATAAGATAAATGAATATAATCATAAATAGTTAGGAGCTAAATGAGTTTTTTTTTTTAAATAAATGATGGTACATCATATATAGTAATGAGTAATGAGTAGATTGATTTTAGGTAAATAAAGAATTTGTACTAATATGCAGGATTCTTGTTAAGAAGAGTATTTTTTTATATAAGGTATATAAATAATAAGGGGTGATAATAAAATCAATTAGTGAATGTAGGGACCACTTCTTAATTAGTTGGTGAAAACTTAGTGGGAAATTTGAACGGGAAATTTCTGAACTTTGTTATTCTTTTAGTATATAGGGGATTTAGTTTTAACACAATGTAACACCCCCAATTACCCGGCCAAGGTAATTAAAGGCGTTACCATCTCACTTGCCCGAGATAGTGTTTTAAAACTCCAGTTTAAAGAACATTTTATAAATAAATACAAGTTTAGTGATTACAAACGACATGAATAGATAATAAATACAACTCGACTAAGACTACACTTTCTATCTCATGTCTATATACTCGACTCCAAGTCCGTAACGCGGCCCAAATCTTGATCACGTCATAAACCACCTGTAAATCAAACTGCTCCCCATTGATCGGAAATATCATATGGATCAACACATGCCACCCTAGAAATAGGTAACAATTTACACAAACGTCAGTTTCAATAATACAATAAGATATGAAATACAACAAGAATGATTTTGATATGCAAGGATGAATGCAACAAAACAAGTCTCCAACATCTCCACTCCACAACCACCGGTACCAGGGACATACCCACAATACCCAAAATCCGGTGACGGCACCGCAGCAACGACCACCAAAACAACCGGATCGCAGTACGAAAGGCATTCGGGAGTCGGGACACACCCGTGGTGCCGAGCCCGGACACTAACCGGACCGTTGTCCGACGTTGCGACGCATCGCAAGTTTTTCCGTCCTCAAGTCATTAATGTGCACATCCCTATTGGGGTGGGAAACCCTAAGACCATGTTCAACGAGGGTGGAGGGGAAATGTGCAAGTAGAGGGTGAAAGAAAAAAACTATTAAAAAATCAAACTCATCAAGACCTTTTGCATATTTGGGTTCTCTGCACACCCACTCCACCTTCTGTCAACCTCCTTACACTTTTCCATGTGTCACTGACTCATTGGATATAAGTCAATTAGTTGTTAAATAAAATAGTTTTTAAATATGGCGGGGTAACACATAGAGTAGTAAGGAAATTGAGTGAAAGATATGTCTTGTTAAAGGTACAAAAATTAGAATAAGTTTGATGAAATGGGTTGTGAATAAATAATGATATTTAAATGTTCAACCATGGTGGAGTACACCCATGAATAAACATGGTCTTATTGTGCTTTTTGTACAATAAATGTATTCATTTTGTGATTTGGGCCCATATCATTAAAATGTGTTTCTTCGGCTCGTTCATACAATAGTTTGTCTTATATGAACATAGTTAGCCATATAAGGAGCATGGTGCTCATAAATTGAGTACATACAAATGTGTTTGTATGCTTTACTTTATGTAAATTTATTTTACATATTACAGTTAATGTCTAAGTGACATTATATTATTGCTAATTTATTTAGCTAGTTTTATAAGTGTGTGAATATGTTTCATATTAAGTGGAATGTGAGTTATATAAATTTGTTTTATATGTGCATACTAATATCTTAGTGATTTTAGTGATACTCGATAGTTTATGAATGTGTTTCATACTTCGTGTATATATTTGTGATTGGACCATGTAAATTTGTTTTATATGGGTAATAATATCTTTCGTGATATTATTTATGATTATATGAATATGTTTCATATACGGTCTGTATTACTATATAAATTTTATGTATAAAATTTGTATTGACTATATAAATATGTTTTATATGTATAATTGTATTTTATGGACGTAGATAAATTTCTTAGTGATGTTTATCATGACCTTTTTATTTATGAATACGTTTCATAAAATTTATCTTACGTGTAAGTGGTATATATCTAAGTGATATTTTATAAGCCGCGTTAGTTGTCTTGTAAGTATAAAGACTATTTTGTTAAAGCAATTGACTAGCAAATTTATGGGAATGAGAAATATTGATATTCGACTCGTGTTCGATCTAGTTTGTGCTACTCATAATTATTTGTATATTGTGTTTTACAAGATAAAGTTAGAACTTACAATTTCGTTTCGTTTATTATATCTTGTGAAATTGTGTAGTTTTGTATTACATTTAAAAAAATATCTTATTAGCATTTGTTGTTCGTGAGATTTTATAACTTACATAGAGACTTATATTTTAGTGATATAATAATTATTGTAAATTTGTTTTACAAAAGGACTCGTATCTTTGTGATATGATAGTTATTGTAAATTTGTTTTACAAAAGGACTCGTATCTTTGTGATATGATAGTTCTAGTAAATTTGTTTACAAAATGACTTATATCTTTGTGAAATAGTAAATTATATGTTTATGTAATTTTGGTACATAAGTGAATGTATATTTTTGTGATATACTTGTACACGTAAATTCAGTTTACATAAGAGACTCCATTATATCATAGTGATATATATATATATATTAT
>JAOWBH010179509.1:0-10130 GCA_028566215.1 Silene coronaria
CGGTCTCACCCCCATGTTTCGCCCCTCGTGACTCCCATCACGGAGGGGGATGTGCACATTAATGAACTGGGTTCGCTCGCGCGACGAACGGGGATTTGGTGTGGATTGGCTGCGGTCCCCTACTGGCGGCGCGGGTTACCTGATGCGATGGGTGCCTGATTGAGGATGGTGGAGTGGTAATGATGGTGTTGGTTAATGTTTAGTTTACTTTACCTTTCTGATGTATTGTCGTTGTATGATTACTGATGTATTGTGGTTGTTGTGTGTCTTTCTTCTTGTGTGTTCTACTGTGATCCATTTGATATTGGCGACAAATGGTGAGCAGTCGGACTAACAGGTGTTAGTGTCGTTGGCTTGGCCTTGGGATTGGTTGGATAACGTTAGGATTCGAGTCATGACGATGGAGTCTCACTTAGCTTGGGCTGAGCTGCATTAGCTGAGGAGTTGTAATTTTATTATTCCGCTGTAAACATTGTAATAAATTTAATTATGTTTCATTATGATTACTATGATGCTTACTCCCTCGGGAAACCGAGATTGTTGTGCCACATCCTAATAGGGAAGGTCTTACAGAAGGGTCCTTGGTAGGGTGGGGTGTAACATTAGATGATAAATTATCTCAAATTACAACTTGAATAGAATAAAATGGCAAAGATGCTTGAAAACCTAATGTTTTCCTCCTTATATAGCTACAAGATTAGGGGAAATTAATGGGCTGAAAGAGGGCACAAAGGCCAAATAAAAACGAGATCTCTCCAGTTGGGCGCACAGTACGCCTGAGGGTGCCCATTTGGGTGCACTGTGCGCCCTCCCTGCTGGAAAACCGCTTCCATTTCTTCTTTCCTTTGTGCTCTTGGATGACTTTCTTCTTCATTGCTTGGGGCTTTTCTCTTGGCCTTCCTTGGTGTTTGTTTCCACTTCATAGCACCTCCCAAAGTACCATTAAAACTTCCTTAGTAGCTTTCACACTCGGTTTTGGAAAAAATGGTATAAATCATGTTAAACCGCTTCCAAATGGGTGCTTATTATGCAAAAACCAAACCTTATAAGTAGTATAAATATGAGCATGTCAAATATCTCACATTTGAACCTTTGCTCGTCCCGAGCAAAACAATTATAAAACCAATCAACCAACAAAAGGCTCACAAAGTAGCGTGGGTAAGCTCACTTGACTCGTCCCTCTTCTCTCACACGCCCTCCTACTTATATCACCCTTATCACATTATCGACATGGTCACTATTCCGTCAACACATCCTCAAGAAAGTAAGTGACCTAAATCTTCCATAAAAAAGGTCGCTCTTCTCTCACGCGTCTTCCTTATGCCTTCCCTCTTTTAAATTGGTCCTAATCCCACCAATTCTTTATCATCATTTCACAACTCAACTCACATTCTTCTTATTTCTCCCCCTTATCACTCCATGCACATGTGAAACAAGGTCATCTAGGCATCAAAGCCTCTCCTACACCAACAAGTAGATGACCTCACAAACTTCCAAATGATGTTATGCAAATCAAACATAGCTCCTCTCATTCTCATACACTTAGTGTACCAAACACTAGTTACAAAATAGGCCTCCAAATCCCCCACCTAGTCTTGGCACACTCTATCCTAGCCTTCCTTCCTTCTTGGACTTCTCCACTTATGTTGCCAACATCGAGATTGGAAAGTATCAAAATAAGTTGACATTTTTCATTTTTTTTCTATGTCCCTCATTTTGCCTAAACCGCCCTTTCGGGTTTTCGATTTATCTTTTTCCTCACTTTTACTCTCGTGGCTAGCACTCGATTCTTCATTTTGCTCAGAGTGCCCTTTCGGGTTTTCACTCCGGCCTTGGCCACTTTCCCACTTTTGCCTAGGATGCCCTTTCGGGTTTTCATCCTAGCGGGGTTTTCTATTCTTTTATTTTCTTTTTCCTTTTTTTTCTTTTTTTTTTTCATTTCATTTTTTCTCTTTTTTTTAACAAGCGTGCAATGCATGATATGGAATATGTACAATATATTACAATTCCCCAACTCATGTCTACCCCACACTTAGTTTTTCACATTGTCCTCAATGTGAGGTGAACACTCTCTTCAAACTCTCATTGATGTGAACTTGAGGCACCCCCACTTCCCGGGTGCCTTCTTCCAATCCTCTTCTTCCTTGTCTTCTCATGGAGAGTCTTGCTATTTCGGCATTGATGTCATTCAATTGTGCTTCATTGTACCCTTGATATTGGTTTGGGTAGTTTTGGAGGTTTAAATTGTTTATGGCAACCAACATGTTGAAGTTTGCATTTTGGATGTAACGTTGCTCCTCCATGTCTTGCTCATAATGTTGGTTCCAACTGTCAACTACATTCCATCTTTAATTTCCCTCCCCTCTCCATTGGTTAACACTTTGTTGAAGGTTGGACAATTGGGTACGATATTGACTGCCATTTGCCATTCTTGAAAGTCATTTGGTACATCTTGTGATTGTTGAAAGCCTTGATGGCTTTGATGATCTTGATGGTCATGGAATGTTGGTGGCGGTTCATAGTATTGGTGGGCTTGTTGAGCTTGGTACAAAATGAGTGGTTGGAAAGCTTGATAATCATGATACATGGGGCGAGGTGATGGTGGCCTACCTCTACCATCTTGCTCCTCTTCGTCCCCCGAAAGAGGCATGGCCTGATCCACCCAAATAAAAGTAAAGTCTTCATGCGAAAGCATGTTAAAGTCGGAAGCCGCCCCCCACCCAAGAGGAGAGCGAAAGGGGCGGGAAAGATACATGTAGCATTGAGCATTGATGCCTCCTCCCATTTTCCAAATAACCCGGAGAGGCTTAGGGAACTCTTTAAGTACTTCAATCATCCCGATTTTGGCCAAACATTTGACATCATCGAACGATTCTCCCCCAAGTTCCCATGTACCTTCACAAAGGAGGATGTCCGCCTCTACAATAAGCTTCTCAACCATCCCACCGATGTAGTAAGTATCCCTTTTTTCCTCTTGTAGCTTCAAGCATCCACTAACAAGCAATTCGGCCCAATTCGGGACTCCACTTCCTTCCGGAGTCATAGCCCACAAACAAGCTAAGTATATTTCGGTGACTTTTGTGTGTTCGGTGAGAGCTAAGTAGTTGGTATTGATGTTTTGGGTTAGAATGCAAAAAATGGGATATGGAATATTTGTGTTCTTTGAATTCTTTGATAGGGCATCACCCGTGATTGCTAGCCAAAAGTTCTTCAAGCCGGTGTGATTGATTGGAATTGGTTTGGTGAGCTTAGTGATGTGAAGAGCCTTTCGAATTTGGATGCAGGTTAAGGTTGCCATGGTTTTACAAGCTCGAAATTTGATTCCGGGCTCATTGTACTCACCTAACTCCACTTTTTCAAGAGTAACAAGAAATTCAAGGGTCGTGCTTCTCCTTGAATGCATGGCTTGATCAATGGAGGTCTCTAACCCAACCTTGGATAGAAATTGGTTGTTCATTTGTAGCAACCCTAAGTCCCCCAATGTGTTGCTTACCAAGAACTTGGTGGTTACCACCCTCGGAGTTTTGGATTCCAACACCTTGAATCGACTAAAAGCCCTTCCCGACAATCCTTCTTTACCCACATATTCTCTCACCCTAGAGGTACTAGAAAGTTTTGACTTTCCTTTAGAGGAAGAATCCTCGCTTTTGTTTCGACCCATGGTCAAAGTTTCAGAAAACCACACAATATTTGGATTTTTTTTCTTCTTTGAGGCAATTTGTCAAACACCTAGTATGCACTTGTTCAAGAGGGTGCTAACTAGTTGTTTGGCATTAAAATCCTTACTCAAAGTGATTTATAAGCAAATGTTCTCAACAAAACAACCAATTTGAGCACAGTACTCGAAAATTAAACAAGAATTTTGAGTCTTAATTGAAAAATTGACAAAGACAAGAGTGAAGTTGTTATACCTACCTTGGATCCTTGAAACTTGTTGTTTGTTGATGTGGAACCCAATTAAAGACCCAAATGAGGTCCTTAACCTAACCAGAAGCTTGAATTTCCAAAAATCAAACACGAATTTGGAACCCTAAGTCCACGAAATTGGTGTGTTGGGTGCTAAATTGGGGTGTTGTGTGGTTTTTGTTAGCAAATGATGATTATTGATGCAAATTAGTCACTTTTGCTCTTGATATCTTGAAGTTTGGTGGAGATTTGAAGGAGTTGAAGGTGTTGGGGTTTGGGTGTTGGACGGTAGGAGATGAAGATGTGAAGGAATGAAGAAGAGGAAGAAGTTGGTCGTTGGTTTCATGCTCTTTTTTTCATTTTTTTTCTTCGAAGGGGCGCACTGTGCGCCTATTTTGAGTGGGTTGGACGCACTATGCGCCTAGCCTGCTATCCATGGGTTCTTTTTTCTTTCTTATTTCACATACTTAGCTAATTTTTCTTCTTTTTGGGCCTTCATTTCTTCACCTTACCTCCTTGAGTGGGCAACCTACACACTAACACACCCATTACTCCATTCTAAAATGATTATATATATAATAGTGATGCAATTTCAATTAAATATGCTCTAATTCTAAATGCAAGGAATTAAATTACAATGCAATAAAGGATTGAATATGTACAAATTTGCCGTTTATTTAACATCGATGGCTCGACTTAGTGGCACTGTTGATTAATCTTCATAGTGTAACGTCTCCACCTCACCCATGTCAATTCCCTTATTATAGGCTTTTAGCCTTTGACTGTTCACCTTAATCACCTTACCGGTCTTGTAACACTTGACTTTGATAGCTTCATGATCGAAAATTTGACCACTTCATACGGTCCTGTCCATCTTGATCTTAGCTTGCCCGAAAATTGGCGAAGACGACTTTGATATAGCAACACCTTTTGACCCACTTTGAAAAATTTCCGAGAAATCATGTTGTCATGCCAAGCTCGAGTCCTTGCCTTGTAAAACACCTCATTATCATATGCATTGTCCCGAATTTCTTCCAACTCTTGCAATTGGAGCTTTCTATGCAAGTCCGCCTCATCAATTTGCATGTTGAAGGATTTGATTGCCCAATACGCTCTATGCTCCACTTCTAAGGGCAATTGACAAGGTTTGCCAAAGATGATACGATAGGGAGACATGCCAATCGGTGCCTTGTAAGCCGTCTGGTATGCCCATAAAGCATCTTCGAGCCTAGTGCTCCAATCTTTGCGATCAGGGTTGGCGGTTTTCTCAAGAATGGCTTTAATTTCCCGATTAGAAACTTCGGCTTGGCTGTTGGTTTGAGGATGATATGCGGTGGAAACCTTTTGACAACCCCATACTTTTTTAGCAAAGTACCAATGACTTTATTGCAAAGTGGGTGCCTCAGTCACTTATCAAATCCTTCGGAAAACAAACCGTGAAAAGATGTTGGACTTGACAAACTCACTAACCACCTTGGCGTCATCGGTTTTGGTAGCCTTTGCCTCCACCCATTTGGAGACATAATCAACCGCTAAGAGGATGTAAGTGTTTCCATGGGACATGGGAAATAGTCACATGAAATCAATTCCCCACACATCAAAATTCTCAAAATATATCATTGGTTTTTGTGGCATTTCTCCCCTCTTTGATATATTGCAAATCTTTACAAAAGCATGGGTGTTTCGGAAGAGTGTTGGCCCAAAGAAGCCTCAATCTAACACTTCCTTAGCCGTTTTCTTGGCTCTAAATGACCTCCACATGCGTATTCGTGGCAAAAGCCAAGAATTGGTATGATTTTGGAGTCCGGCACACACCTTCTTATGATCGTCACAAAACCTCCATAAATAGGGATCATCCCACAAATTATATTTGGAATCACTCTTGATCTTGTCTCTTTGAGAGCGAGAAAGTCCCACGGGGAACTCATGTAAGACCAAGTAGTTAGCAACGTTTGCGTACCAAGGCTCAATAGTTTTCAAAGCAAGAAGTGTCTTATCCGAGAAGCTTTCTCCAATTGAACCTTAGGCCTTCACTTGTGAATCTTCCCACAATATCCTACTTAGATGATCCGCAACCGTGTTGGCGGATCCCTTCTTGTCTTTCACCTCGACGTCGAACTCACTCAAGAGTAAGACCCATCTCATTATCCTTGGTTTGGACTCTTTCTTGGACATGAGATATCTCAATGCCGCATGATCCGTGAAAATGATTGATTTGACTCCAAGAATATAAGATCGGAATTTTTCCAAAGAAAATACTACCGCAAGAAACTCTTTTCGGTGGTAGTATAATTTCGTTGGGCTTCGTTCATCATGGTGAATGCATATTGGATGACATGAGGTAACTTGCCTTCCCTTTGACCGAGTACCGCACCAAGAGTGTAATCACTTGCATTCATCATGATCTCAAACGGTTTATCCCACTTGGGTGGCTTGATGATTGGTGCCGAGACCAACTTCTCCTTAAGCTTGTCAAAAGCATCCTTGCATTCTTGTGTCAAAATGAATTCACAATCCTTTTGAAGAAGCTTGCACAAAGGAGCGGCAATCTTTGAAAAGTCCTTTATGAATTTCTGATAGAAATCGGCATGTCCTAAAAAAATATCACTTCACGCACATTAGTAGGATATGGGAAAGTGCAAATAGTATCCACTTTTGCCTTATCAACCTCAACCCCCTTAGAGGAAAAATGTCCCAATACTATTCCTTCTTCAACCATGAAATGACATTTCTCATGGTTGAGTACAAGGTTGGTTTCAATACATCTTTGGAGAACCCAAGACAAATGACTCAAACAATTATCAAATGAATCACCATGGACGGTGAAATCATCCATGAATACTTCAATGAATTCTTCAACATGTTCCGAAAAGACACTCATCATACACCGTTGGAACGTTCCCGGTGCATTGCATAGGCCAAAGGGAATCTTTCTATACGCGGATGTTCCGAACGGGCACGTAAATGATGTTTTTGTTTGGTCCTCGGGTGCTATAGGGATTTGAAAATAGCTCGAGTAATCATCCAAAAAGCAATAAATGACTTTCCCACTAACCTTTCCAACATTTGGTCGGTAAAGGGTAGAGGGAAGTGATCGGGTCACGACATTGAGTCTACGGTAGTTGATACAAACCCTCCATCCGCTTTGAACTCGAGCGGGGACTAAAACACCATCTTGGTTTTCGACTACCGTGAGCCCGGACTTCTTTGGAACCACTTGGGTTGGACTAACCCATTGGCTATCGGAGATAGGATAAATCATACTTAGATGTAGAAGTTTGAGTACCTCTTTCTTGACAACTTCCATCATTGGAGGGTTCAAATGACGTTGAGGTTGTCGAACGGATTTAACATCATCTTCAAGGAGAATCCTATGCATGCACAAGGTTGGGCTTATTCCCTTTATGTCGGCCATACTTCACCCAATAGCCTCCTTATGCTTCTTCAAGACTTGGGTGAGTGCTTCTTCTTGGCTACTTGAAAGTTTGTTCAAAATAATTACGGGCAATGTTTCTTCGTCCCCTAGAAAAACATACTTCAAGAGGCTTGGTAAAGGCTTCAACTCAACTATAGGGGCCTTGACAATAGAGGGAATAGGTTTCTCCTTTGGTAGATCATCAAGCAAGAGGAAGAGACGAAACAAAAATCCCGGACAACAGTCTCGGCGCACTGTGTGCCTGGGTTGGGCGCACTGTGCGCCCTCCCTGCTGTCTTCATTTTTGTTTCGCGCTCTTCCCACTCCTCCATTGGTGGGTTTTCCTCTAGTTCTTGCATAGTTTCCTGCAATTCCAAAGACAAAACATACCCCAAATCCTCTCCTACCATTCCATTAGTCAATGCAACATCCAAAGGGTCACTTTTACATAATTCATTAACGGTTTGAATGATAGGTTCGAAAATTTCAAGAAAACACAAGGAGTGGGTCTCGGTTAGGTATATCATAGCCTCATAAATATTATATTGGATCTTTTAATTTTTAAACTCCATGGCGAGACACCCATTAGACACATCAATTTTTGTGCTTGAAGTTTTCATAAATGGTCTTCCTAGCAAAATTGGGGTGGAACCCTTTTCTTACTCCATGTTAATGATGTAGAAGTCGGCGGGGAATGTCATATCCCCCACCTTGACCAAGACATCCTCAATCAATCCTTTGGGATGGATATTGAATTGATCGGCTAATTGCACGACCATATTGGTTGGTTTTAAGGGCCCTAATTTGAGTGATTCATAAAGATAGTATGGCAAAACATTTATAGAAGCACCCAAATAAAGCATGGCCCTTTGACAATCCAAGCCACCAATATTACAAGGGATAGTGAACATGCCCGGATCTCCACACTTTTGTGACAACCGTTTTTGAAACATGGCCGACACATGTTCACTAGCCCTCACCTTCTTCAAGCTCTTTGATCTATTTCCTCTTGGCAGTGCACAATTCTTTTAGAAACTTGGCATATTTCGGTACATTACCAAGAAGATCCATGAGAGGAATGTTTACCTCACACTTTCGGAATACCTCATAGATGTAAAAAGTCTTTTCCACCGTCCTTGTATCCTTTAGAGCACTTGGATAAAGGGGTAATGGTTCATACTCCGGAAAGGGTGGTGGCTCAATGGGCTTTGGTGACTTGGGTGTGGTCACCTCCACATTTTCGACCACCACTTCAAGTTCTTCCTCGCTTGCATCCTCCACTTCCCAAAGAACGGGAGTCTCTTTTGGGGGCTTTGTTTTCTTTGGTGGTTTGGGTAACTTCCCCAACTCTCTACCATTTCGCAAGAAAACCGCCTTGGCTTGCTCTAAAGAAGGAGGTATAGTATGATAAGGAAGCTTCCCTCCATTTGTAGGTTGCTTTGTGAGTTGGTCAAGTACTTGTCCTATTTGAGTTTCAAGATTGCCAATTCTAGAGTCGGTGAGCCGATTTTTTTGAAGCATGGCGTTTTGAAACACTTTTGTATTGGCTTGCAAAATTTGATTCTCCTTTTGCATTGCCACTTAATTTTTAGCAAGAGTAGTCATCATCTCCTCAAGGTTTGATTTGTTGTGTGGGGGCTTTGTGAAAAACGTGTTTGAGGCCCCTTTTGATTTTGATTTTGAGATTTGTTTTGATTTTGATTTCTGCCCCATCTATAATGTGGGTAAGATTTCCATCCCTTATTGTAAGTATTTGAATATGGGTCAAAACTCCTTTGGTTTTGGTTTTGGCGAAAGCCAATGGCATTCACCGATTCATTTCCTTCATCTTCAAACAAAGATGGACATCTATCGGTTGCATGAGTAGGGTCATTACAAAGTCCACAAAACTTCATGTGAGAAGTGCTTTCTTGGACTTGAATGAGCTCTTTCATCAAAGAGGTGAGTCGATCAACCTTCTCTTCTATAAGGGTAGAAGAGTGACTCGAAGAAGAAGTGAAATTCACTTGGCTTTCCTCCTATAAGTCCTAGAACCTCCCGCTAGCTTCTCTTTCAACTTGTTAGCTTCCTCCACCGACATGTACTCGGCTCTTCCTTGAGTAGCGGCCTTAATCATTCTCCCATCCGCTTCATTTAAACCCTCACAAAAGTTGAGAAGCAAGTCATGATTGGAGTATCCATCAACTAGCAAGCAATTGTGAACCTTTCCCAAAACTCGTACAAGTTCTCCCCATCTTGTTGCTCCACATTGCTAATTTCTTTCTTTAGTTGAGCAAAAATAGTGGCCGGGAAGTACTTTTCCAAGAAAGCTGCTTTCATGGTCATCCAAGTAGTGATGCTTCTCTTGAGAAGATGAAAAAGTCAATTTTTGGTCGCATCCTTAAGAGAAAAAGGAAAGGCCCTCAATTGTAGTTGCTCGTCGGTAACTCCATTTGGCTTCATGCTAGAACATATAAGATGGAATTCATTCAAATGCTTGTTGGGGTCTTCTATGCTTGAGCCATGGAATTGTGGAAGTTGATGAATAAGCCCGGATTTGAGAACAAAGGTTGCATTCTCCGCTAGAGCCGGAAAAGTGATGCAAACTGGATCTTGAGAAAGATCCGGAGCGGTGAGCTCCTTCATGGTACGGGGTCTCGGATTTGCCTCGGCATCCCCCATGACGGTATTTAGGGGAATCGGCTTTTCTTCAAGAATAAAAACGGTGTTTTTGGAAGAAGAAGAATGATTATCCTCCTTTTGACCTTGTCCAATTGTTGGGTCAAATTGTTGTATAACCGGCGAGTCTCTTCTAATGCCTCCTCCTAAC
>JAOWBH010179520.1:0-10129 GCA_028566215.1 Silene coronaria
TTGCTCGAAAAATCGGAACTTTCGTGTCTAAATGTTAATCTTGCAGCCCTGTTGAACATGCTTGATCATAATTCAGCAGTCAGCATATAAGCTGATGATGTTCGTTTAGGACTAAAGTATAATTCTTTGCTATTTTTCACCAGTTAAGATCCTTTAGATAACTGTATTTGCTCGAAAAATCGGAACTTTCTTGTCTCCATGTTAATCTTGCAGCACTGTTGAACATGTTTGATCATCATTTTGGTTTATGAATAGAGTTATTCATTGCTAAACATCTAAATTTGCTCGAAAAATCGGAAATTGCTTGCCTAAAAGCTATTCTTGTAGCACTGTTGAACATGTAGGATCACTCTGCAGCATCTTAGCTGATGTTATATGATTAAAGATCCATTCTTGGCTATTTTTCACCCATTAAAACCCTCCATATGTCTGTATTTGCTCGAAGAATCGAAACTTTCTTGTCTAATTGTCATTCTTGTAGTACTGTTTGATTAATCTTGTGACTGGTTTAAATCTTAATTGGGTATCAGAAGAACCAAAGCAGAAGAAAGAAGCCGTAAATCGCAGAGCTCTTCAAGAAATTGGCAATTTGGTTAATTTTCAGAATGTTCCCATCATCAAGTAATTTCTAGTCTTCTTTTTTCTGAAAATAAAACTTCATGAATCAATTTTTGTGACTTGAAATAGTTAACAATTTTCGATAATTTGCTTGTTTTAGAAGCCTGGGTGCCTTATCACTTGCAAATGAACAAGGAGGAGCAGCAAACAAGAAAAAGGTTACAGTCAAGCCGGAACATGAGACAATCATCATAATAAGCTCGGACGATGAAGAAGAAGAAAATGAGAAGGTGAACAAAAAGAAAAGGATTCTGAGTGGAAATAAAAGCTCTAGGAAGAAGAAAGCTCATAGTCTCACTTATGTCCTCACCGCTCGCAGCAAGGTGATCATCAAACTGTTTTTGATGTTCTTGTGTATCAGTTAGTCTTGTATGAGACGGACTCACAAATCTGAGTTATGTATTTGCCTATTTGACAGATGGCATGTGGACTAGGAACTAAGCCGAAAGATGAGGTAACAAACATTGATGATGTAGATGCTAATAACGAGCTAGCGGTGGTTGAGTATGTAGAAGACATCTACAAGTTTTACAAGGTTGTCGAGGATGAAAACCGAGTGTCTAATTACATGCCATGGCAATCCCACATTAATGAGAAGATGAGGATGATTTTAGTAGATTGGCTAGTGGAAGTTCATAACAAGTTTGAACTGTTGCCTGAGACCCTTTACTTGACAATTGATATTGTTGACCGCTATCTTTCGAGGAAGATTGTGTCTAGGAAGGAGCTTCAATTGATTGGTATCAGCTCAATGCTGTTGGCCTGCAAATATGAAGAAATCTGGGCACCTGAGGTAATACTGTTAAGAGTCGAACACCCTGTCTATTCACTACAGAATCAAGTGTAGATTTTTTTTTTTTACTGATGTTAGTGATTGATTTACTCTCAGGTGAATGATTTCATCTGTATTTCCGATAATGCATACACCAGAGAACAAATACTTACTATGGAGAAAGAGATTCTCGGAAAGTTGGAGTGGAATCTAACAGTTGCGACTCCATATGTCTTCTTACTTAGGTTCATCAAAGCTACTCTTCCTGCTGACAACGAGGTATACAATACAAACACAAAAACTTGTATCAGACGATCTTACATGTAAGACTGAAGTAACTTATTGTTCCTGTAATATGACGTGCGCTGTATTTCTGTGTGTAGATGGAGAACATGACCTTCTACATGGCAGAAAGTGGCTTGTTGCAGTATCAGGTGGTGGTGTCGTTCTCTCCATCATTGATTGCAGCTTCAGCAGTGTACGCGGCCATCCACAATTTAGGCAGAACTCGTGGTTGGACTGAAACCCTTAAGCACTACACAGGTTACTCTGAAGAAGAACTTAAGGGATGTGCAAAAATGTTGGTGAAATATCAAATGCCAACCAAAGAATGTAAGCTGAAAGGAGTTCACAGGAAGTTCTCGAGTATGGTTAGAGGCGCTGTCGCCCTTCTGCCACCACCTTCCAAATCTATCGACAGTAGGTAGTGAAGATTGAGCGACTTTTTAAGTGTTTTTGTGTAAGATATGGTGTGGTCTTTTGATTTGTAGCTTTATTTTGCTGAAGCAGATCATGCTTTATAATGATCATGTTTTCAAGATAGTTGTTTGTTCGTGAAATGATTTCTAGAAATGTAAAACCAAACGCAGATTTCTCTAATATTATGTTATGCAGGCTAGTTTTTTTTTCTTATATAGCATTTCTGCAGAAACCGTCCCGACCCAAACTTTTGAAATTAATGTGGATCAGCCTAAGAAAAGAGCGAGATGGTCTTATAAAAGTGAGGCCAACCTTTAGATGACTTAGTGTAGCAGTTCTAACGAAATGACAGTAACACGATAAATTTGCAGAAAAATACTCAACAGTAGAATCTCTCTGAGAAGTGAGAGCATAGTTTCTGAATAGTCAGGAAATAAGCAAATTACGCCATTCGGCATTCACCATCACAGAGAACAAAAGAGAACTTGCTGTATCAGTTCTAACGAAATGACAGAAACTCGACATAGTTGCTAAAAAAAAGCTCAACAGTAGAGTTTTTTTGAGAAGGGGGCCATAGTTTCTGAATAGTCAGGAAAGAAGCAAATTACACCATTCACTGGTAAATTTTATTACTGAGAACAAAACAGGTTTGCTTATTTGATATACAAAGTACAGTAAACAACTTACAAGTAAATTTTCTACAAGTCTAAAAAATTATGTTGTACAACAATTTGATCCGGGGTTAGACCTGAATTGCACAACCCGAAATGACTTACTTGACCAACTCAGACCTGGCCTGAATGACACATTAGCCAGGTCAAGTACTCGTCCTCCTTTCTATCCCGCCATAACCTTTCAATAAGTCTCTGCCTCTTTTGTCGCCCCTACTATCTCGTCATCTACCTTAACCTTGGAACCGCAACAACTCTTCTTTCCCCTCTCTGCCTCCTTAGACTCGCTGGCAATCTCGTTATCCACCCTTACCTTGGAACCGCAACAACTCTTCTTTCCCTTCGCTGCCTCCTTGGTATCTCCTGCACTCCCGTCATCCACCCTTACCTTGGAACCGCAACAACCCTTCTTCCCGTGACTTGGTTTTCCAAGCTCAGATTTCCTCTCTAAGAACTCAGAGTTCTCCTTCCAAATCTCACCATTAGCATAGACCTCTTTCTTCCAGATTGGAACTGATGCCTTTAACTCATCAATCAAATACTTGCAAGCATCCAATGCATCAACACGATGAACAGATGATATTGCAACGAAGACACTAGTTTCACCAACAGGTACACGCCCAAGCTGGTGGGCCACAGCAATTAAGTTCAAATTCCACATTTCTCGAGCTGTAGAACATATGGACTTCATGCAACGTATTGCCATAGGAACATACGCTTCATATCTCAGCTCAACAACAGTTTTCCCATCAAAGGTATCGCGTGTAGTGCCTGAAAAAGTCGCAATGGCACCACACTCTGGAGCACGAACAAAATTTATGTACTTGACAATGTCCAGGGGGGTACCCTCATCAAGAATTTCGATCAGTGTTTTCTCTTCGGCCATATTAAAAAACTTGGCTAACTCTTCTAACCTATGCTAGAGGTAAATTTTTAAGTATATGGCAAAATGATCTCCACGCTTCACGGAAAATCAGCGTTTGTTGTACACAATACACCTAGCCGGTTGTGCCTATCTCCACGAGGTTTTCAGAGGATTATATAAAAACCCTGCAGAGTCAAACCACAATAAAGTTTAGAGGTCATAACCCGTAAGCATAGACGTAACAACAACATTACCCCAATGCCTCAGGAGCCTTTGCAAATAGCAAGGTAACCCAGCATTACCCGTGTTCTATACGTCTCAGTCGGCTTATCAACATCCTATTTTCTCTGTGGCCGCGAATTTTTCACATTCCATTTTCCATAATCCTTGCCATTCATTGAATAATCATGCTTATCGTTTTCAAAATGATCACAATCACACTCCTTTCCTCTTCATAATAATCATGTAATCTTCCCAAATACTCCTAAGAAAGTGTGAGGAGTACGGTCCTCCCGGACGACACAAGAATTTTTCTACTAATAATCTTAATTTACATGTCTAATTCTACTAACAAAGTCAACCCAACTCAACTAAAATTCTGCTTAAGAAACAAACACACTACTCAATTCTGAGTAAATTTTAGGTGTAAAGGGAGCCGCCACAAGGGCAATACTGCAGACGGGATTTGAACTCAGGTCATGAATACCACGTCTCATAACTTTACCAGCTTAAAATAAACCGATTAATTAATACTTTCACAAATCAAGTGACATTAACCAAATGGGTTTGGTGTAGTGGTTGCCCACTTCATCCCTTAACCATGAGGTCGGGATTATACACTCTTGTCAACGGTGGACACCCCGGTTTACACCAAAAACAAATCGAGTGACATTATCATTTCCCATAAAGAATCAGAAACAACAGAGATTAATAATTTATGATTCAATTGGTCTCTCTTAAGACGATATTAACCCTTTTTAAACTTAAGACGGATATTCCCGTCTTGAATAAGAATTTATGTATATGATCAAACCCAACAAACAAAACACAAGATTAAAGAAAACCCATAAAAATTGAAACTTTAAACAGTAAAAAAAACAATCATAGGTAAAAATGATTAACAGTATTATATAAAGATGTAAAACAAACCTGGAGAAGAGAGAGAGTTATTGTTGCGTAGAATCAATTGAAAAGTGTAGTAAACAAAGTGAAGTGTTTTACTATAATAAGGGAAGAACGATTAATCTAGACCGTCACAAGCAAGACGGACTGGTATATTAATTGTATGTAAGAAAAAGTCAAAAGTGAGATGGCGTCGCCATAGCCAAATTGTTAAAGAAAAATGAGGTTGGTTTTACCTACTAGTCTACTACCTTTGTGTTTGCCCTTGCTTGCGACGGGTCGCGGGTTACGACGGGTAGTTTGTGAGAGAAAATGGGTAGAGGGGATAAAGGAGGGTCCCCCATGTGCTTCCCCACTCAAGGCAATTGGGTTATTTGTGAGAGAATATGGTATCCGTCACAAATAAGTGACGGATACCTTCCGTCACAAATAAGAATTTGTGTTTATTTATTTAGGGTAGTGATTACATACATATTGTGAAAGTAACTTAATGCAATTATAAATAATGTAGATTTGAATTTGGTCAACGTTGATTTTTTTTTTTTTATAAGAGTAGGGTACAAACATGTTAACATTATACTATATTTATCCAATGATTTCAGAACAGCTTTTAGTGTGATATAAGTATATTGATTGATATGTTTTTTTTAATATATCTTGACATCTTGTCATTACGTGGTGCAAAGCGCTGAAGACGAATAATGCCCTTTTATAAAATATAAGTGGGAGAACAAGTGGGGGAGAAATGGAGCACCCAATGTAAAGTGTCACTTGCATTTTGTGAGAAGGGCACTATCTATCTTCAAATTGTGACGGATAGTGCTCGTCTTCACTGAGAATTTGTGTACTTGGTGTCATCATCTATGTTCTCCTGAAAAATGAAAATGACTTTTATTTGACCAAAATGGGTTTTCGTACGAGCTTGGTTAAAAAAAAGGATTTGTGAAAAATTAAGGAATACGGAAACTTAGCCGAAAGGGTTTTAGGTTTTGAAGTGAGTAGTCCGGGTTGATAATCCTCAGGACTCATTTGGATTGTCAATCCAACTATCCAAGCTACCTCTAGTCTTGTCTAATTCAGAGTTTCAGACTAAGTCATATGCTCAGATCAATTTCGTTCTCTACCTTTGTTGAGCTTGATCCGGGACCATATAATGAGTTGAGTCAAGTTGAGCAGCACCTCGTTTGCATATTCGATTATAATCCGGTCAAGATAAAGTTTAGCTTGTGTGAAATTTATTTTTTGTACTTTTCAATGTTGATGCACCATGTGATGTTCAGTCTGCCCATGTTTCCAGGACCTACTTAGTATGAAAATGCCAACTAAACCTTTGAATGCAACAATGTGTTTACAAATAAGGTGTTGTGAATTATAAATATTAAGTAGACGTTATCCAAGTAAATTAATAACGTTGTCAAATTCAAGTTATGATCAGCAGATTGATATTATATTACTATGTATGAACTGGAAATGACCTGTTGAGAATTACATCTGATCATTGTATTACATCTGATCATTGTAGTTCAGTATCTAATTATTTATTTTTCACAATGAATTATTTGTCGTCTGCATGGGAGTATTTAATTAAATCGTATGCCCGTCTGGACAAATATAAGTTGCAAGAACTTGGGAAGCTAGCTCCCTCAAAATTGAAACAAATTTTTTTCACTGTCATTTGATTCATATTTCTTCCTCTTTTGTCTGGTAACATTTTTTATCCTAGTTAAAAGTTGTTTTACTTTTCATTTGTTTTGTTTTCATTGTCTCCTTGTTATTGTTTGCTGATTCGTGGGTTGTTTAGGAGAAGGTTAAAGAAAGGGGAAAATGGCGGGGGAGTTCGGAGTTGTTTTAAAAGTCGTGGAGCCTGTTAAGTCCTTTGTGTTCGATGCTGTGAAAGAGTATGTGAGATATATTGGGAGTTGTGACGACAACCTTAGTTCACTTCATAGAAACCTTAGTGATGTGTGTAACATTGATGTACAAGGACTTGGAGACGGCAAAGTTGGTGGTGAAAATGATGGGGAAAAAGGATCTAAAGAAGCAATTGAGCAAGGAAACTGCAATGCAAGAAATGGTGGTTAAAGTAATGAAAAAGCTCAAGGAAGAAATGGAGGAGTCTGAGGAAGAGATGAGGCAGATGAGGGAAATGGACTATAAGAAGGTGGCTGCAGTCGTGGTGGAAATGATGAAAGATACTATTGAAGAGTTTAAGAAACTTATAAAAGAGGACCATAAAATAGCTTTAATAGCAACAAGAATGTTGAAGGATAGAGATTTAGATAAGCTTAATGAAGGCGATAGGGAGATGGAGGACATTGTTAGGGAAGCTGGGAATGTAAGTGATGAGGAGTCTTGCCGTCTTGGTATAACCATGAGGATGAAAATCAAGAGGAACCCAGTGCTTTGCTGACTAAATTGCCCGATGGTAAAAATCCGGTAAAAGAAGCTGCCAATAAGCTGTTCACTCCTCTAGGAAATTTGCTTACACCTCTCGGAAAATTGATGGATGATGCCAATTTCCAAAAATCTGTTCCTGAGGCAGAGGGTGTTAAGTTAGGGGTGGAAGTCATTGACGGATTATTATTGAAGAGGGAGGTGAATGTCAACACCAAGCAACATAGGCGTTGTTGTTGCTCTGCCAATATACTTTGCAATTATCATGACCGTTATCTGATCAGCAAAGCAGCTGAATTGATGGCGAAACATATTCAGGATGACATTATCAGTAAATGTCCGAGTGGTCCAGTGACTTTGCCTATAAGGACGGTAGATTTGAAGCCCATTCCTACACAGCTCTTGAAGGGCTTGGATTCCAGGACTAGACTCCTGCAGCAAATATTGGAGAGGCTAAAAGACGATCAAGTCGATGCAGTTGGCGTATTTGGCATGGGCGGGACAGGTATTCCATTTTTATTTTCAACACGGTTATCTTTTTTTTTCCCCAATTTTATTTGAAAAGACTGCAATATGTGAAAATAAATTTAGCAGTCCATGTATAGTTAGCTCGCTAAAATACCATTTTGTCTAGTTCCTAGGCCATCCCTTCAAATACCATCACATATTGGACCCTCTCTTAACCAGAAATCATATGCCAATATCTTTAATCATCCTAATTTTGAAATTTGATACCACTTTAAAATAATAAAATTGTCTTGGCTACCACCCACCTATAAGGCATAAGAAAGACCCCTTCAAAGTCTTAACACCTATGCATCTACAATTAGAGTGGTGTTATGGACTTATGGCTCTTCATTATTATATGGGAATTTCGAATGCCAATGAAACGGTTAAAGTGGATGTCGTAGCCCTAGGCTATACTACTTCGACACTCGATACTTCATTTTTAGACCAAAAACATGAAAATCTTCACAAAACAGCTGTATCCGACACTCGACACCGTGTCTAGTCCAACACTTGCAGCTCGGCTGAGTAACTTAGGCCCTAGGTAGGGCGAACATGAAGTGGCGGGGCTAGTTGGGTCTTGAGATCCCACAAGTTTTTGGACTATTGATATTTTAATTGGTAAACATTTCTAATTCCTGCTTATTTCAACTAGTAAACCCTGTATTAAAAGAGACTAATTAAAATGAGTCTAAATAGAACTTTTTTTTTGTGAATTTTTCGACCAGCCATTCGAACTATATTAGTGTTTTAGCGGGTCCTAGGCTGTACAAGGGTTAAACATTATACTCCATACCTAATATGGGTACCCTAAATGAGCGGTAGAAAAGTACAAGTATTAAATATTGACCCATTTCGGTTGTGCCGTTGTGAAGAGATGATGGATTTTATTTCAAACTTGCTTAAAGTATAATTACTAGTATCAGGCTTTACTTGTTTGGAAGTTTTGTGAAAATTGTTACTATGTGAGAAATTTGCCTTTTGTATCAAAATTCAAAAACATCAGTCTCCCCTATTGATAAATTATACTACAGTATAAGGGAAGACATAACATTGAAATTGCATTATTGATAATTATGTTCTTTATCGTTCTCAGTACATGAGCCTCAAATTTATAGTATTAGACAAGAGTCCTGCATATACCTAACTAGGAAAATATTAGTGTGTGTTGTGACTGTAGTCGTTCACTGGACAATTATACATTAGAGTGATTTGAAGTTTTGAACAGCCATTAAATTTTATTTGTAATTGTGATAACTTTCGCTCTGTTGTCTTTGTCTATTCTAAGTTCTAACTCAAACCGATGTTTTAGCCATTTGGTTCAAGAGGAGATTGATTGACTAATAGCACTTGAGTTATTTGCTTTCATTTGATTTACATCTAATCGTACATGATTCAGGCAAAACTACATTGGCAAAAGAAGTTAACAAGAGAGCTAAAGACATATTCTCTGTCAAAGTGATGGTGGAAGTTTCAGATGCCCCAGACATTGTGCGCATTCAAGGGGCGATTGCTGATTCGATGGGTCTACCTTTGCACAATGTGGATAATGTAGCTCAAAGGGCTATCAGACTATATAACAGGTTAATCTCAGAGAAGGAGAAGAAAATACTCGTAATCTTGGACAATGTTTGGACACAGTTAAATTTAGATGAGATTGGGATTCCCCGCACCTGTAAACTCTTATTAACAACTAGAGAGAGGGATGTTTGTAGAGTCATGGGTGTACAAGAGGCTAGCATACTCGAGGTGGGTGTGATGAATGCAAATGAATCTAAAGATCTCTTCAGGAGTCAAGTAGGAAACCAAGTTGATGCAAGGGAGTACAAAAATGTAGTTGAGAGATTGTTGAACAAGTGTGGAGGTTTACCTCTTGCAATTGTGGCAACAGCCAATTCGTTAAAGGATAAAGATTTACCTAGTTGGGAAAAATACGGAGATGACTTGGAAAAGCCTATTTCGAGTAAAGTTATAAGTGAATATCGACATACTTATTCAATCTTGGATACAAGTTACAAGTTTATAGAGGTTGATGAGAAAAGGATGTTCTTCCTACTTGCTTGCTTATCTCCCCTTGGTTCAAGTGTATCAATTGAAAGCCTAATTAGATATAGCATTGGGTTAAATTTGTTTCAACATGTAAACAAACTTTGTGACGCCATGGAGCAGGCTGGTAAATGGGCTGATGAACTTGTGTTATCGTCTATGCTATTAGAAGGTGATACCAAAGGGGATTTCAAGATTCATGATATCGTGCGTGCCTTTGCAATTACATTTGCCGCTAAAGGTGTGTAGTACTATATCAAACAACTTTTTTTCTTTTATGAAAATGTGCAAACTCTTAGTTATGTTTTTTTATATAAGTTAACATGGTGTTTTATATAAATATTTAGTGTTTTTATTTAATTTTTCAAAATTCATTTGTTCGTTTCGGATTTATTACACGTTTTTACCAACTACTTTCTTCTATAATTATAGTTG
>JAOWBH010179542.1:0-10128 GCA_028566215.1 Silene coronaria
AAAGCCTATGATCTAGTCAGGAGGCAAGTTATTTTCTGTTTCTGGCCTATAAGTAGCTCTCGATAGTTTTGGACTGTAATGTACCATGGCAAAGCCTATGATCTAGTCAGGAGGCAAGTTATTTTCTGTTTCTGGCCTATAAGTAGCTCTCGATAGTTTTGGACTGTTAATGTACCATGATATTTCAGTTTACATATATATTCAAGAATTCCGTCTTCATTTTTCTGATTAATGCTAATGTTTGTTTCCGATGCTCATCGTAGATGAAGGAGCTTGATCAGTTTATCCCAGATGGATTTGAGGATGCATTATATGAAAAGCGTGATGCCACAGCTGCCGAAAGGCCTGTTGCTAAGCACCCTGCATTCTCATTCGATCCTGCTGAACTTAATGAGCTGATAGGGGGGTCGGTTGAGAAAAAAGATGCATCTCAGGTTATTATTGTTCCTCAAATTTTGTCCTTTTCACCTACCTTTGTTGTGTTAATTCCTCTAAGATTTAAGCTGTGCTCTTTGTTCCAGGAAACAGCTGCATCACTTAAAATGCAGCTTTCAAAGTGCAAGGAGAAAAAACGTAAACTTCAGGTGATCCAGAAATATGGTTTCTATTGCTTTTATCACATGTTATTTTTGCAAGGCACTAATCATATCTTCTTATTGCTAGCCAGGGGAAATGACGTGAACTTTTGTGTGACAGGAGAAAACAGTCAGCTCCGAGAGTATAAAGATGTTGCAACATAGGGCGGCACTTGAAGAAAAATTGAGACAGAAGACTGTATCGGGATTTGATACATCCAAGACAGACGGAAGCAAGAAAAAACTACGGAGAACAGTTACAGGGTATTCTCGGTTTAACTTTTATTTGTATATATATATATATATATTGTTTGATGAAGGTTTCGTTATTTTGATGTTTGAACTTAAACAGAAAGCTTGAGACAACCTATGACTTTGATGATGATGTCATGCAAATGGAGGGAGCTACTCTCGACAATGGGACTCTTTCTAGCAAACTTTCAAGGATCATTCCTGCCAAAAAAAAGAAAGTAATGATCACGTTCAGCTCTTTTTTCTCTCATTTGTTTCTATCACCCTCAAGTCTACATCCTAGGATTCACAATATTACGTGTCTATTGTATTGCATCTTGTGTTGTAGGTGTACTTTGGTAGTTGGTACTGCAATAGTTCGAGTAGATGTTGGTTAATCTGTGTCTAGAAAGTATGTTCTTGTCATTTATGTGGCCATGAAAAATACTATTAGTTTGCCATGTCTATCTCCAATATGCAACCTTTGTAAAAGTGGGGCCTCTTTGACACTGCAGTAGTTTGAGTAGATACTGGTTAATTTGTGTCTTAGAAAGTATGTTCATGTCATTTATGTGGCCATGAAAATTAATAGCCTGCCATGTCCACTTCCAATATGAATCATTTGTTGAAGTGGGACCATTCTGGCACTGCAAAAATTGGAGTAGCTATTGGTTAATCTGTCTGTATCTTGAAAAGTAAGTGTGCTCATGTTTCATGTGGCCATGAAAAATACTAGCCTGACATATGTACCTCCAATATGCAAACTTTTGTGGAAGTGAGATTACATCATGTCCTTTGGTAATATAAATCCTGCAACGTTGAATGTACAAGTCATGAATTGTTGTGGGGAATCTGTGTTTCTGTTATAGTGTATATAGTTTCGCTTCCCCTCTTCGTGGAATGCTGTCTTTTTGTGAGCAACTGGAGACGTAATAGATTTTTTGGTGTTTCTTGTTACTGAACTAGTGTAGATCCCATGCTACAGCGCAGTCTTTTTAGATAGGAATGTTAGAAACTTTGACAACTTAATGGTATTTAACTCCATTTTGAAATGTGGCTAAACAATAATTTATGGGAAGATTGTGTCCCAATACTCGCAATAAATATTTATGGTATAAAATTAATTAGGAGGCAAATATTGTTCAATAATTAATATAGTAAATATAGATAGCAGGATCAATTAATTAAGAGGAAGATATTGTATAGTAATATTCACTTAGGCGGGAAAATTGGAGAGTTGTTAATCT
Organism: Silene coronaria; assembly: GCA_028566215.1. Lineage (NCBI taxonomy): Eukaryota > Viridiplantae > Streptophyta > Magnoliopsida > Caryophyllales > Caryophyllaceae > Silene > Silene coronaria. The sequence continues at coordinate 2,054 of JAOWBH010179542.1, forward strand.
TTTAGTATATAGGGGATTGGAGCCTTTGGAGGACTCCATTCATTGTAATCTACAAGAGTTTACCTTCTGTTCTAGCAGTTTGCTTCTAGTCTGGACTTTTGATTCCATCCTGGCTAGTACAAATCAAGATTTAGAATTTGCAACTGCGTTCATGCAATGCCTCCTTATTTTTTATTGTAGAAGTGTAAAACATGGCTTTTGGAAGAGGTGTTGTCTGTGACTTCGTTACTTATTTTAGCATTTACAAACCGAAAACAACTTCATTTAACATAAGCAAAAGGACTAAAAAATGTTGTGCATCTGCACAGGTTCTTATAGCCTAGTGGTAATATCATCTCAAAACTGAGTCGTATTCACCACTTCAAAGTACCCAATTTTGTGATGCATAAAACATAGTTACTCAACATCCTCTTCATAAAAAACTAAAAGAAGATGGGTTCAGAATTGGATTTTGAAGGGAGGGAGTACTAGTTATGGAAACAATGTATGGGTAGGTTTTTAATATAAGGGGTTGGTCTCACACTATATTAGGATGATATTGTCTTCCTGGACTAATTGGTGTTCCTGTTATGAAAGGGTGTTTCTGGTGATGATGACTTGCCTGGAAGAGACGATCTTGGACAACGAAGATGGAAACACGAGCTTCGAGTTTTGTCTAGAGCTGGAATCAATTCTATTGATGAAGGTGTTCTGAATGAGCCTGAGAGTTCGAGTGATGGTGGAGACGATGTTAAGGATGGAGCTAAAGTTGATGGGTCAGACGACGATGTCTATACTTCATGTAAACGTCAGCGAGACCTTAAGCTTAAAATGAAGGCAGAAAAATTTTCCAGGTAAGTTATTTAAATACTTATTTAGTTATTTTAATCATGTTCCTTTCTAAATCCTACCACTGCGATGAATTCTGTTGTGGCACAAATACGTATAAGAATGTTTTATACAAGTATCACTGTAAAACAACCTTCTATTCAACCTATACTCCCCGTACATAGAATGTTTATAGTAATTATGCTAACTTATGGTTGATAGTGTCTTTAACATATGGCTGTATGCCTGTAAACGTAAAAATGTTTTGTACAAGATTTTCTGCTGTTTTTTAAAGGTCATTGGTCCATCGCTGTAGACTAAATTTGTGACCAACTCAGAAACTGAACCTTCATACCATAACGTTTTTCAAAGAGTGGGCTAATTAAAGAATAAAGGGTATTGTATATTTGTATGTATTAACCCTGAGTTTTTGGCTTTTTTGAAATTCTGAGTCATACCTCTGAATTTAGTCTCCCACAACCTTATTGATTGTCATCGTGAACATAAGTGTGCTCATTAAGCTCTCTCACTCCAACCATTAAGTTGGGAGTTCGATTCTCACTCGCGACATAAGTGCACTCATTTGAACGAAAAAAAACCCACCTTATTGATTGTCGTTGTGAACTTAGTTTGCTAATTGAACCATTATCCACCCATTCAGCCAACCACTTACCCATTAACCGGTCTATCTACTTATAGTCCACCCAATTATCCATTAACCCATCCGATTACCTACTAACATTCCCAACAATTAATGAAACTTTCATCATCACGTTATGCTTCATGGAGGAAATATTAATGATAGTTTGTGGTTGGTTAAAGATAGTTTGTGATTTGTGATGTTAATGAGTGAGACTTAAGGTTGAAGGGGGCTGTCGGAAGAGGTAGAGATTTGACGGAGAGTTGAAGGAGGTCATTATAGAGACTAAGTATTAAATTTAGGCGTACACTATGGAATACTCTGTATAAAAAAGTTAAGGGTACTTGAAAAATCCAATAATTGAGGGGTGGAATGTAGAATTTCAGTTTGTCAAGAAAAAATTTCATCTTGGATAAGGTCAAGACTGAGTTTTCTTAAGATAATACAAGTATTTTTGTGTCTCTACTTTCTATTTCTACTATTATAACTATTTCCGTTGAAAATTTCAAGTATATATATATATATATATATATTAATGCTCATCCTTATATAACACGCTACATTGTTTAATTTTCTCTTTTTGATGTACATTTATTTACATGATAATTTGACCTGTTTACCTGTTTCTGTAGGAACCCGCAAGATGTACTTGAAGCTGATATTACAGTAGACGGAAAACGTGTTATCAGCGCGCCGGTGAGTAGGAGCTCAGTAGTCAGTACCTCTCGTGAGGACGGTAATATTGAAACAAATCCCTGTGTTAATCTCTCTTGATATTTCTTTTCAGATGGAGAAAAACAGAGGACTTACTCGCAATAGAAAGAAGCAGAATCCAAGGGTGAAGAACAAGGTACCTACCTATCTTTACTACTATCATCATTTCGTCCGTCTTGAAATTCATCTGCTGTTTACACGACATCTATTTGGGACGAAAGATAGTGAGAGAATAAATGGGACATGGGATGGATATTATATACATATACTGTATATATTTTTTTAATTATTAAATTATATTTATAATGAATACATAGATTTAATTGCGTTCAGCCTATAAATGCACAAAATTCACAAAAGAAACTATTTGAATGTCCTGGGATCCCGAATACATGTATGAGCCCCTGCCTCTTTTACTGATTTACCTTCTTCAAAAAAATGTGCAGGGGAAGTACGAGAAGGCTCAGAAACGCCGTAAAGGGCAGGTGCAAGAGATGAGAAAGCCTACAGGTCCTTATGATGGGGAGAGAACTGGTATCAATTCTCGTGTCACTAAGAGCATCAAATTAAAGGGATGAGCAACTTCTGCTTATTTGTTGTAACGGCTAGTGATGTTCACTTCAATTTTGAGCTTTCTTTTCATGGGAGTCCCTGTTATCTTTTTAAACGGTAATTTAAATGTATTTTGGCGTGAAGTACAGTAGGATGCATTGACGTCTAATTTTGTACCATAAAATTACGACCGAGGACTATTTTATATAGTGAGAGAGCACTTCCGTTCGCATATCTTTATGTTGTTTTTTATATCCCTTATATTTATATTATTATTATTAATTAGGGTTTTTTCATGGGAATAATCCATCATATGTCCTCTCTTCTCATATTAATCTATCCTAACGTTTAACTGAGAATAATCTCGTCTTTGACCTCATTTAACTTGTATTAGATTAGTGGAAGGGATACCTAAAGAACCGGTATTCCTTGTGTTAAACAACCTGTTAACACTTAAACTCCCTTCTTATTATCCAAAACTCTATCCTTATTTCCCCCAAATCTTTTCAAATTCTTAATCAATGAAAACCCTAGATTAATTTCCCTCAATTTGATATCCCCTTCATTTGTGGTGCGAATTGATCAGCAAGTGCGATTTTTATTGTCACGGCAACTGTGAGTTCCCTAATTCTCTTTACTTTTTGTTACTCGTGTCTCGTTTTTCATTGAATTTCATAATTTAGGTTAATTCTGAGGACATCGTTTAGGTTAATTCTGAGGACATGTTTACTGTAAAATTCATGTATGGAGGGTTATTTGGGAAAGATGAATATGGTATTGTGTATAATGGTGGACTTTATAGGACCACTGCTGTTGATATAGATGCATTTTGCCTGTTTAACATTGTTGAGGAGGATGAGAAGTGTGGGTGTTATAAAAGAGATCTAGATGCCATTTTTTTATGAATCCTGGAGTTGGGTTAAAGAGAGTTGTAGATAATGTAGGGACCCATGTTATGTGTAAAGTGGGTGTAGATAATAGGGTTGTTGATTGTTACCTGGTAAGTGGACATGATGTTCCTCATTTGATGCAGTTAATTGAGGATAGTGTGAGAGAAGGTAATAAATCAAGTTTAATTAATCATTACCCCTAGAAGGAAAGTACAAATACCAGAATGCCCTTCTAAAATGCAGGGACCACAAATGATTAGTCAACCATTAAGCCACTCAAAAAACAATAAAAAGGACAGTAAAACCTCCCATCTTGGTATTAAAGAACCTATTAAAGATTCTACACCTGAAACCCTAAAAAGCAAGCCACAGCCAAAAACAAAATAGGGCAACCAAGCATCGACAAGCCAAACTAGTAAAAAAAACCAAGAAAAAATACTACCAAACCTCTCAAGTTTGTATCAAAGAAGCTATTAAAGATCTTATACCTTAAATCCCAAAAGCCAAAGCAGTCAAAAAAACACAAGACAAAAGCCAAGCATCAACCTTAGTTTAAATAAAATCACCTAGATCATTTGAACAGTCTAGCTTTGATTTCAATATCAATACTGCAGCTGATGCATTTAAGCAGCCTAGTTTTGATTTCAATGACATTACTATAGCTGATGCATTATCTGTATTTGAGGAGGATTCTGACATAGCATGCCTGAATAGTGTTGCTAATTTAGAATCAAATGTGGATGAGTCAGATGACCCTGTATATGAGCCTGGTTGTGAAGAGGAGATAAGTGATGGTGAGATCAGTGATGTGGAAGTAGTTGATGAAAGGGATATTACTGATAATGAGGTAGAAGAGAATCTGTTTGAGGAAGAGGAGGTAGTGTATGATGATAACTCATATGATGATGAATTGAATGATGCTAGAGAGAAAGTTAAGGAATGGAATACTAAAGCTCTGAAAATTGTTAAACAACTTGAGGCAGAAGCTGCATCCAAACTGCTACCTGGCCAAGGAGCTGATAATACTGGACCTACTACCACTGCTGGAAGTGATGGGTGTGACAGTGACTATGATAAGAGTGAAGATGAGCTAGACACGCCTGATGAAGATGAAGAGGATCCTATACCCGGTAAGAGAAAAAAGAACTCAGTACCTGTTGTGAATGAACATTCTGACTTTGCAAAGTTAAAATGGTGTGTAGGTATTAAATTTCCTTCAAGAGAGATTTTTAGAGACTGTGTTACTAGATATTCCATAGCACAAGATAAAAATTGTACATTTATGGTCAGTGATAAGTCTAGGGGTAGAAGACTGGGAGTTAAGTGCAAAAAGGGATGTCCATTTAGATTGTATGGAAGTTGGAATAATAGTCAGAACTGCTTTTTGATTAAGACTGTCAAGCAAAATCATACCTGTCAATGGACCATGGAGAAGAATAGGCAATTGAAATCCACTTAGTTAGCAAAGCAATTTCTTGATGTTTTTAAACGTAGACCACATTGGCCAGCTACTGATTTTATAGATACTGTGAGGAGAGCTTACAAAATTATTGCGAAGAATTTTTTTGCATATAAGGTAAAGTATTATGCACACAAATTATTGCATCATTCATTGAATGAACACTACAGTAAACTTGGGAGTTACTTGTCTGTTCTTCAATAAGAATATCCTAATAGTACCTTTACCATATGCACCAAACCTCATGTCAAGGAGCCTGAACTGGTCTTCTTCAGATTGTTCATTTTTTTGATGCCCTTACACAAGGTTGGTTAGAAGGGTGTAGGAAGTTGCTTTGTGTTTATGCTTATTTTTTTAAGACATTTCTGGGTGGACAGTTAATTAGTGCAATTGGTAGAGATGCAAATGACCAAATGTTCCCCTTAGTATGGGCTGTGGTTGAGGGTGAAAATAATGACAGTTACAAATGGTTTTTTCAACAACTGAAGACAGCTCTGGGAGAAGAAGATGGTGAAGGTTGGACATTCATATCTGATGAGCATCAGATATTAAAATTCTGCCAATTTAATTACATTCTTTGATTTTCTGTTCATACAATTGCATTCTTCTCTTAACATTGTTGTCCATCTAATGCACATTGTTGTCCATCTAATGCCCTTCTATAAAATTTCTCTTAATGCCAAATCAGAGTATCATCAGCATGGTTACCGAGGAGTTCCCAAGGGCTGAACACAGAAGATGTGCAAGACACATCTTTGCTAACTGGCATAAATCATATAAAGGGGATGAGATGAAGATGATGTTTTGGAATTGTGCCCATGCATACAATCAGGTAGATTTTGATGATGCATTGGCAGCAATGAAGGAGGTTGACCCTAGAGCAGCTGATGCATTCATGAGATGCAATCCTACCTTGTTTTGTCGGGCATTTATAAGCACAAGAACAGTCAACAATGTCATAGTGAACAACATGGCAGAGACATTCAATGCATGGATAATAAATGCAAGGAGCAAGCATCTGATCTATATGCTTGAAGATATAAGGTCCATGTTAATGCAAAGGCTAGTGAACAAAAAGAAGGAAATGGAACTGGTAGGTGGTCCAATCTGTCCTATCATTCAAGAAAAGTTAGAAAAAGAGAAGGCATTGGCAGCTGACTGCATTGCTTTGCCATCTTCTGTAACTCTGTATCAAGTTGATGGGGAGAAAGTGGATTTTGAAGAGAGGACATGCACCTACAGAAAGTGGGATGTCACTGGAGTACCTTGTAGTCATACTGTAGCAGCTATTTTTGACATGCATGATGTAGCAAAGGACTTTGTTCATGAGGTGTATAGGAAAGATACTTATCTAAGGGCATACAACTTCCCCATAGGCCCTTGCCCAGGTGAAAGGCGTTGGCCTAAGGTATATGCACCACTGATTCCCCCACCCATCAAGGTTGGTCCAGGAAGACCTAGAAAAAGAAGAAGAAGAGATCCACATGAGGATCCTAATAGAAGTGGGAAGCTAACTAAACATGGGCTTCAAATGACTTGTTCGTTATGCAAGTCTAATGAGCACAACATGAGGAAGTGTCCTAATAAAGGAACAACCATTGTGACTGAACCAGCTCCAAAAAGAGGTCGAGGCAGACCAAGAAAGCTCAACATTTCTGACACCAATCTTCAGCAAGATCATAGTGAAGCTACTGCACAACCTTCAAGGCTTGGTAGGGGTGGCAGGGTAATCACTAGGGGAGGTAGAGGTGGTTCAAGAGGAGGGGCCAGAGGTGGAAGGGTAAGTATTTGTTAATTATTAACATTTTATACCTTTAAAATTCAGAGGTGGAAGGGTAAATTTTCTGTATATTGATGTAAATGTTGTTCTATTGCAGGCACCAAGAGGATTTGGAATTCTATTTGATGGAGATGGGAATGCTTTTACCAATACTTCAGGAGGACCTATAAGACTTGACCAGCCTGGTACTCAATCCAGCAGCCAGCCAACAACACAAGTCTCAAGCAACCATTTGTGATTCCTTATGTGATGTATTTGATGTTGAACTTTAGAATAATAGTTAGGAACCTAATAGTTATGTAATGTGTCTTGCTGCAAACATTATGACTCCTGCCAGATTGATGTATCAAGCTACTATTGAGCTTTGTTGTCGTCAGTACTTGTAACTGATGCAACCATTTTGTCAAACATTGCAGCTCTTAGTTTATGTAACTGATGAAAATATTTTCTGTATTATGATCAATGTACGCAGGAATCAAACTTGGAACTTGGCATTGCAATGACTTCTTATTTATTACAGAGAATTCCGTAGCATAAAGAAGCCAATTGTTCATTACATTCAAATCCATAAACTAACTTCATACACCATTCTTAACCATCCAACAAATTGCAAAAAATACCCAAGATAGTGTTAACATAATCATTCCAAATTTTTCACATCTATAATGCTTTTATACTTCTAATTTTAATTACAACACTTTCTTCTTCAATTTGTCATTCTTTATCTTCAATTTCAACATCTTCTCTTCTACAATTTTCTTCTCATATTCAGCAATTTCCATTGTTGCTTTCATCTACGAACTGAAAATACCTACAACCATTATCCTACAAAATAACAACTCAATAATGTCAGGTAAAACCCTAAAACAATAAACCCAGTAAAACCCCAAAACAATATAACCAAAATCAAAAACACACATTCAAATTAACTTATAGGCCAAAGAGAGCAACCATAAAATCTCCTACCCACATCTACACCGTGCTTCACTGTTCTCACAACCGCAGGAATGTCGTGTTTGCACAACACATTTTTCGTGGCAAAAGTTGTCCTTGATTTTAATGAAGAAGTAGATGAAGTACTCATTACTCAACTAATTTGAAGAAAAAAAGGAAGTATTAATTGGGGAGCAAGAAGAAAATAAAAAGAAAGAGGAAAAAATAAGAGAGAGAGAGAGAGAGAGAGAGAGAGAGAGAGAGAGAGAGAGAGAGAGAGAGAGAGAGAGATAAAAATAT